>JARJLF010002332.1:0-41935 GCA_029378395.1 Mycena leptocephala
CAGTGGAAGCAGTACGAACGGAGATGGGTCAGGCCCGTCGCAGAGGACTCCCCACTCCTCGCGTTCACGGACATCCCTTGGCCGACCGGCCTGCTCAAGCCACACGACGGCTCGCACATCACCGCCGTGGACGTTCATCGCTTTGTGCTCTCTACTACGGAGCTGGACAGCGTGCCAGACTATGCGCTTCAGCGGATTGACGGGGAGATCGTGCGCTGGCGGACGGACAGGTTCGCGACCCATGTTCTGCCTCGTGTCGCCCCCTGGTGCCGGGAGTCTGTGGCCGCTGCGGCCGGCGCGGTCCTCGACATCCTCCTCGCTGCGCGTCGTGATATTCTCATCTACCACGGCCTCCGCAGGAATACCGCCTGACGACATCCTGCTGTATTATGCCCCCTCATGCCCCCGATGCCCCGTATGCTACTTATGCCGTACCCTATGCCCCCATGCCCCATGCCTAGACTCCATTTCCTCTGGTTCGGGATTCAAATTAGTTATTTGTATTATCGTCCAGCGCTGTTTGACTTGTTGTATTTTTTTTTCGTTTCGTTTCTGTAATCAAATACATAATATTTCTATCCTTTGACTGTGCACAGGCGCGTCTATGAGGGCTGTCAAGTCACGATCACGCTTCGATCAAATTCAGTCTTTCTTCCAGACCTCCATGCCACCGAGCGACTCCGACGAATCTGACGCGCTTTCCGACTCTTCCGAGGTCGAAGGCATTCTCAATGGCAAAGGGAAGGGAAAAGCGGCTGCGACAGACGGCGACAACCGCGTCATCGTCCAGACTTCATTCGATGCTTATTTTGCGTTGACCGCCGCTAAAGCATCGACGTCTTCCAATATCTTCTCCGCACTTATCCAACCTCTCTGCTGAGGAGTACGCTGAATCTATCACCGTGGACTCCCTTGGGTCGAAGCACTTACAGTCAAGCATCCTGCTTGAACCTGCGCGCTCGACTCTCTTCTCTAGGTTGCTCTGCGAACTAAACGAGGGCTTTAACCTCGTTTGCTACGGTTTTGGCTCCAAAAGGAAGCTTCTCAACGACTTCGCGTCCTCGCGGTGCTCTAAAGTCGGCCATGTCGTCGTTGTAACGGTTTCCAGCCCGAGCTGTCAGTCAAGACATGCTCAATTCGATCGAAAATATTCCAGGGATAACGTCCTCTCTCTCCCATCCACCACCGCGATAGCCAGGCTCGACGAATATACGATTTTTTCTCCGGTCGCCGAAGCAGCGCCACCTCTATCTCGTCGTCCACAACATCGACGCGTTTTTCGTCCGCACGCCGAAAGCCAAGGCGTGTCTCTCGCTACTCGCCCTCCATCCGACATCCACCTCATCGCATCCGTCGACCACCTCAATTCCCCACTGCTGTGGTCCTCCTCGGAGTCTCAGCGCGAAAAGACGGCTTCGTCGCGCCGGGCCAGACCCGCCGCGCGGATACGCATGGCTGTGGCACGATCTCACCACACTCGCGCCGTACGACTTCGAGCTGTCCTTCGCGACCGGACATCCGTCACCGGCGCCCTTGCGGGCCGCAAGCAGCGCGGCGACGCCGCGGCGCTCCGACGGGCACAGCAATGTCGAGACCGCAGCAAAGCACGTACTGGCGGCGGTCACCGAGCGCGCGCAGAAGCTGTTCAACCTGATGAGCCGGCGGCAGCTCGAGGCTATAGATGCGGGCGACCCGAATGTGGATGGCTTGCGCGAGTTGCGGTACCGTATGATGTGCTGTTCCCGCTTGCAAGGCAGAACTTCATCGCGGTGAATGATACCGCTATGCGCTCGCTCCTGGGTGAATTTAGAGACCATGGGTTGGTGCTTAGCGCTCAGGCGAGCTCTGGTGGGGAGGTGTTGTGGATACCGCTGAGGAAGGAAAGGATGTCTAATATTCTCAAGTCACTTAACATTTCATAGATTATTAATTGCATCTGCACCTCTCCGTCATTCAGGCTGGGCTTGAAGCTTGAATCTCCAGCTTCCCGTGGATTCCTTGTTCGGTGCTCACGCTTGCCATTTTCTCCCATCAAATCTTCTTTTGTCAATGTCGATCGAACTTCTTCGCGGTCACGCGTTTACAATTTATTTGGGGACGCGTCTATTTAAGGGCGCGCGCTTTGATTTCCGGATATGTATCGATACTCATGCACGTTCGATGTGTCGCTCGGTCGATTCCGAGAGCTAAGCAATCGATCGTGGTCCTGATCAAATGGCGACATTTGTTACCATATGCTCTGTCTTCTGTTATCATGCCGCGCGTCGTCCATTCTTAGTCTGCAAAAAAATTGCTTCCTCTCCTCTCCGCCCTTCATGGCTGCCCCTGCCCACACTGCCCTCCAGGCGCTTCGCAACTCTGGCATTCGTGTGGCATCCGATACGGCGGAATACCAGCGTGAGTACCGGCGCAGCTGTTGAGATGTTCATTTAATGAACCACTCCGATTCAATGCGGTAGAAATCCACGAATTCGCGGTAAATCTGACCGACGCGACGACGAATCCGTCGCTGGTGCTTGCCGCTGTGTCGAAACCGGAATACGCGCAGATCGTGCACGACGCTGTAAATTTCGCGCGGGCAGACTTCCGTCGGCGTCGGTGAGGGAGATAACGACGCTCGCCATGGATCGTGTGGTGCGTTCGACGTACATCTCTCGTTGAATAATCTGACTTTACCTTCGATGCAATTCTTTTACTCTCGTCTTTAGTTGGTTCAAGTTGGCGTTCAAATTTCGAGAATAGTCCCCGGACGGGTCTCGGTGTCCGTCGACCCGCGCATTGCGCATGATACCGACGCTATCATCCGCAAGGTGAAATAATTCCAATCCAATCCAATCCCGTCCGGAACTCTGAGCAACGAAATAGGGCGAAGCTCTTGTTGCGCTCCTCGAAGAGCTCGATGTACCTCGGCGACGGATTCTCATAAAAATACCAGCAACCTACGAGGGCATTCGCGCCGCACAAGCTCTCGAACACCCATCTTCTGGGCGGCCGATACACACCAACATGACACTCGTTTTCGGGCGCGTGCAGGCGCTTGCGTGTGCCCAGGCGGGCGTATCTGTCATTTCACCCTTCATTGGGCGTGTCAAGGACTGGTGGGATGCCGAGGGGGGGAATGCTCATGCCGGACAGCAGTCACTGACACAACATCCCGGCATTCTGCTCGTACGGGATATTCGCGCGACGTATTCCGCGCTTGGATATGGAGGCACGACGCAGATTATGGCCGCGGGATTCCGGACCGTTGAGGAGATTGTTGAGCTGGGAAAGTACGGTGTGGAGGGCGGCCCGGATATCGTCACCCTCCCGCCGCATCTTTTGGATGGGTTGAGGGCCCGAAAAAATGTGGATCCGCCGCAAAGGTTTAACCCCCGTCCAACATTAGATGTGGCGACGCCGGAGTATTTCGGCAATTCCGATTCCTTGGAGGGAGGATCGATATACGCGCGAGATATCCTACACGAGAAGATTGCGGCTGTGAAGGTTCCGGAGGGATTGGCCAAGTTCTCGGCTGATGCGCAGATTTTGGAGGATTTGGTGAAGCGTGTGGTCGTAGATTCGACAGAGGTGTCCGCGATGCTATAGTGGGTATTTTTATTAGTATCGTATTTAAAACAACGGAAGATTATACACGGCTATTTTCTTGGGGGGTTTTCAATAAGTTGACATTGGTGCCAACGTTGAGAGGGGATTATAAGCCGAGTGAATTATAGGGTTTTTGAGAGTAAATTTCTTTGTCCTAACGTACCCGGAGTCCAAGAATCGGGTAGCCTTGCCTGAACCAAAACGTCAGCTTCTGGAGCGGAATATTGAATTCAACTCGAATTACCTGTGATTAGGGCTCGGTCACAAGGAAAATCCAATGGCCCAGGCAAGCCCGGTAAAAATATTCTTATCTCGAAAATTTAAATGTAAACACCGCCTGTTCAATAAAAGCTTTGAGGCTGGAATCAACCCAACTATGGCCTTTAATTTTTTGAGGCGGAATTCGGGAGGCTTTCCAACAGCCTATGGGAGGAGCTTCACGGTGACCAGGATTCTTGATTCCGTTGCAAAATTTAGCATTGAAAGCGTCGATGTCGTTCGGTGAGTAGCGCGAGCCACGGCAGCATTCCGGGAAATCTGAACGACGAACGTGAGCACTCTCTTCAATAAAAATCGGCCCAACCATGAGCTTTAAATTGAGGTGGAATTCGGGGAGGCTTTTCAACAACCTTCGGGAGGAGCTTTAGCTTTCTTTACGGGCACACCAGGACCATATGCCAGGATTCTTGTTTCCCATTCGAAAACTCAGCATTGAAAGCGTCGATGTGCTGGTGTTGTAATCGCATTAACGAGAAAAGACAGCAACGTTAGAATTGATGAATTCGATCTGTTGTGCGCGGTAGTCGTCGTTCGGTGAGTCGAGGCATTCCTGGAAATCTGAACGACAAGAATCGAAATCTATCCAGGTCAGCAGAAAAAATGCGGATGAGCTGAAAATTCTGCAGACTGGGCTTCATCGAACGCTCTAAAAAACAATAATAATAAAAATCTACATACCCTGGCCAGATCCAGGTACTCAGGTACGCCGGTCTCGAGATGTATCCCCGGTGTTCCGAGTACTAGTATAGGGAATGGCACGGGAAAATTTGTGAGAGACTCGGAAGCCCCGGTCAAGTAGCAGCTGAAAATCAGAGAACTGGAACGTTGGAAGCTTAAAAAGGAAAAAAACATGCGATACCGCAATCTCGACATCTTCACATCCGCATTGGATGGATGTTGCCATCTTTTTTTGGGTGACAGGACCTTTCTCCGTTCGAATCGCCAATGGTTTTTTCTTGGCCAGGCTTGCGTCTGTACAGCTTTGCAATTGGCCAAGTCATTGCAGTAGGAGGTAGAAGCCAAAAATAAGCTTTTTGCGGGCTGCCGTAAGGCCCCGGGTGATGGTGGCTATGTTTGGCGCCTCACCGTGCTAGCCGCGCAAAGGACTGCGCCGGTGAACGCGTAACGACGCGTATATGGGGTCCATTTCCCTCCCAAATGCAGTATGCCCTGTGTTGTGTCGATTTGACAGTTTTGATCGTGCAGTAGACTGCAAAAGGGCATGAGATACCCAGGATACCCAGCAGAAACATCTGAGCGATATTTGCCACGTACAATGCCCGGACGTAACCCAGAAAATGGTCTCATATTTGACCCGCTCAGCCTCGGCTATATCCCTGACGCCCAAGCAATTTGTTTAGCGACCGATCATTTTCTCTTTCTTCCTCCCACTTTCTGTACTCCCCGATGTTGACCTCCAGAGAGACTGAAAAGATGACCACAGTCAAGCAGGTGCCGGTTAATGTCCCAAATCTGTCCATGAAGGACCTGTTGTCCGCTATTCCGTGAGTTTTTTTTTTTTTTTTGCCATATACCCTTTAGCTCACACATTGGATTCAGCTCGCACTGCTTCGAAAGGTCTCTCTGGAAGTCAGCGATATACCCGTACGGCTTTTTCTAGTTTTGTGGCCTAGGCGTTTATCCCTGAGCAGGATATGGGACTTGTTCGTTATCGGGTCGTTGTGGAAACTCACCTCCATTGCCGACTCGTATGCGAGTACTGCCGGCCTTTCTTCCACCCTAACAAGCTTGGCGAGCTTTTCGCTCTGGTCGCTTTACGGCTTTTTCGCCGGTCTGTTTGCTATGGGACTTTGGATTGTGGCGCATGAAGCTGGTGCGTTCCTTTTTTAGACCTCGGCGTTTTACTGATTATGTTTTTTGGTTGGCAGGGCATGGCGTAGGTCACTCGGAATGGAGTTGCCCCTCGTTTTATAACGCATCTTTCTTCAGGCATTCAGTACTTCAAAGAGCATTAACAACTTCGTCGGCTGGGTTCTTCACTCTGGGTGAGTTGCCCCTATTTCCGTGTTTTTCCACGTTAAGGCCATCTTTCCTTTTTCAGTCTGGGGGTTCCGTACCACTCGTGGCGCATCTCGTGAGTTGCTAGATTTAGCGATGTCATAGTGCTCAACGCGTTTCCCATTTGCATTTTAAAAGTCATGCAAAGGTGCGCTGAAAGAATTGACTCTCGATGTATTTTTTAACTTGTCCTCGCAGCACCACGCTGCAACTGGACATATGACGCAGGACCAGGTATTCGTCCCGTGGACGCGTTCGCAGATGGGCCTCCCACCTCTCGATCCTGCGCGTGACGACGTCCTCGGCCATAATGTCTCTGCGGAGGTCCAGAATGAGATGTGGGAGGCTATCGGCGATTCCCCCATCGCTGCCTTCATACAATGTGCAGTCTACCTTGTGCGTACCCGCTCCTCGACGCCCGGAGCGTACTAACATGTACCAGCTCGCCGGCCTCCCCATGTATTTGATATGGAACACCGCCGGCCAAACGCGGTACCCTAAAGGCACCAACCGTGCGTCTCTCTCCCCACTAACCCCCCCGTTCCGTTGCTTACTCGGAAACAGACTTCTCCCCCTCCTCCATCATATTCTCGCCCCACCAGCGCTCGCAGATTGTCCTCTCCGACCTCGGCATCTTCCTCTGGCTCGGCCTGATCGTCGCCTCGTGCTACCACTGGTCCTTCTCCACCGTCTTCCGCGTCTACCTCGTCCCGTACCTCTGGGTGAACCACTGGCTCGTCCTGATCACCTTCTTGCAGCACTCGGACCCGCTCGTGCCGCACTACCGTGCGGAGATGTTCACCTTCCAGCGCGGCGCGCTCTGCACGATGGACCGCAGCCTGCTCGGCGACCTGGGCCCCGTGATGGGTTGGCTCGGCGCCCACGCAACGTACGCTATCTCTCCCTGCGCCTGTTTTTTTTATTCAACGCGTTATTTATTGCAGACACGGGATTTCGGAAACGCATGTGCTGCACCACGTCACGAGCAAGATCCCGCACTACCACGCGTGGGAGGCGACGTACGCGCTGCGCGCGCGGCTGGCGGCGGCGGGGATCAACCTCGTCGGGCGCCCGGGCGGTTGGGCAGAGGTGTACCGCGTCATGCGCGAGTGTCGGGTGCGTCCGCTTCTGTATTATTCCACATTCAAGCACTTATGATTTACTATCTTGCTTCGCTTGTAGTTCGTGGAAGACGAGGGCGGGGTCGTGTTCTACAAAAACGCCCACGGACTCGCCGCCGCGCGGCCCGTCTTCGGCCCTACCGCGAGCGATGTCGAGGATTCGGGCGTCGAGATCGACAAGTAAACGGTTTCTCTTTGCTCGGCTCGGCTCCACGTTCCCTCCTTGGCTCTCTTCTCGGGTGACGTCGGTGCATCGTCCTTATAGTTGGCGCACCGTCTTAATGGCAGCAAGTCGATCTTTTTATTATTACTCTTAATGAAGTCGGCTTAGCGCACCCTCTTTCACGCTCCTTATACCACTAGCAGAAAATTAGATAACTAGATATTTCAATTATCATAGAAAACGCAGCTAGACTAGGCTAGACCGTAGAACTTATCGTACTCCAACAGCCAATTGTAGACCTTTCTCAGACTGAAACAGCTTGTGATTTGAGTACGGACGGTCAGCGAGTTGGAACAACTCGAAGCACTGGGATTTTCTAGACTATTGTACAATAGGAGTTCCGTAGATAAGCAAAGCAAGATGGAATAGATAGAATCTATATTCCAGTGCGCCCAGCGGCCTTGATGACCCCTTCACCCAAGACCGGCAGCGTTTTTTCGGGAGCCGCCTCTGACGGTAGGGGCAGGAACCCCGCGCGCACAAGCCACGCAAGATACCTGCCCACCAGCTCCGCCTCCACCGTGCTCTCCGTCTCCGCCTGCGCCGCCGCAAGCAGCGCAGCCGTGTTCGTGTCGTCGAGCGCGGGCGACTTGGTGCTCGTGGGGAGGTCGTCGAGCACAAAGTGCAGCAGCGGGAAGAGCGCGTTGTCCTGCGTCTCCATGACGTGCTGCTCGAGGCGCCGCCGCCACACGACGTACTCGCACTGCACCGTGGCGAAGCCGTATTGCGCGAGCGGCGCGAGGAGGTCGTTGTACGTCGGGAGCGGCCGCGCGGTGATGTGCAGGACGGACAGCGCCGCGCTGGGAAGAGGCGCGACGGCGGCGAGTGCGGTGCAGCGCGCGACATGGTCCACCGGGACCATGTTCACGGTGTTGTTGATGTCGGGGACGAGTCCGAGCTGGATGCAGCCCTTGACGAGCCGCCAGAGGAAGTCGTCCGTGTTCGTCACTGTTCTGGGATTTAGTATGGGAGAAGGACTAGGAGTGGGCGGACGAACCGGCTGTTTTGGAGTCTCCGACGACATATCCAGGCCGGATGATGTGCCCTTGTAGACCTCTCCGGCCGGCTTCAAAAAGAAGCCTCTCAGACACCCACTTGGTCTGACCGTAGCCCGTCTTCAAGGACGATCGCGCACCCTCGAGATCGTCCGTCTCGGGCACCCCGCTCGCCAAGGAATCAGAGAGCTGCACATAATGCTCCGAATCGATCGCCGAGGTGGAGGAAACGAATACAACCAGCTTCTGCCTCCCCGTCGACGCGAGATCAATCGCCGTTAACGTCGCCAAGACGTTGGCGTTCCGGAGCTTTTCGTAAGGATAGATCCAGTGAACCTGTCAAGGAGGGTTTGGTCAATGTAACGGTACGGAATAATAGCACGCACTAGTGCGCCGTTATGGACGACCGCGTCCGCCTCCTCGGCGATCCGCTCCCACCCATCCTGGCCCAGGCCAAAGAACTCCACCCCCAAATCGCCTGTAACGACTTCGAGTCTGCCGCTCTTCACCCACTCATCATCCCAGACTCCGCGATCGGTGGACCCCGCCCTGAGACGCTCTAGTCCATTCTCAGCGTCCGGTGCGCGAACAAGGCAGATGACCTTGCCGACCCTCGCATCTCGGGCCAAAAGATCTCTCAGTACGAACGCGCCAAGGAACCCAGTCGCGCCGGTCAGGAATACCGTCAGCGTCTTGGCATTGAAATCCGCCGGTAGCCCGGGATACGAGTCCTGGAGGTGGGGCACCAGCTTTTCGAGGTCGGCTCCGTATTCGAGCGGCGCCACGGCGGGTGCCTGCTGGGTTCCCGGAACCGTCAGCAGATTCGTAGACGTGGGCGCATCAGGCTGTTTGTACGACAGCCCCAAATCCGCGTTCCGGAGCACCTCGACGGCCGCGACGAGCCCCGCAATGGTGGGCCGGTCGAAGACGAGCCCCAGCGGCGCATCCACCACAAAGACCTTGCGGAGCTCGAAGATGAGGCGCGTGGCGAGGATGGAGTGGCCGCCTAGATCGAAGAAGCTTTCATCTGACGGGATCGGCTGGGGCGGATTCGGGAGCAGCGATGCCCAGATTTGGCGGATCGTGTCTTCGGTGGTGTTGGCCTTGCGCGAGCCGGGGGCGCTCGTAACGGCTTGTGCAGTATCAGGGAACGGCAGCGCTGGCTTGTCGACCTTGCCGTTGGGATTGAGCGGCATCCGGCGCAGGGGAACAAACACTGCACGGAAAACAAGTCAGTAAGACTACGAGGCTCCATAGAAGGGACACCTACGCGAGGGGACGCTGTAGCTGGGCAGCTTTTTCTTGAGATGCTCGCGGATGTCCTTGATCAGCCGGCGGTACTTCTTCATGCCCTGCATCAGCCCCTTCTCCTCCTCCTCCTCCCCGTCCGTAACCTCGCTCGCATACGCGTTCAACGCCGGCCCATCGAGCGGCACGAAATAGCTGACCAAGATCTTCTCCTCGTCCTTGTCGCGCCGTACAAGAGTCACGTTCTCCCGCACGAGCGGATGCTGACTGAGATGCGTGTCAATCTCCCCCAGCTCGATCCGGAACCCGCGGATCTTAACCTGGTCGTCCGCGCGCCCGGTGCACTCCACGATCCGTCGGGGAGGTAGCGCCCCAGGTCGCCTGAGCGGTACATCCGGTCGCGAATACCCTTCCAATAGCGCGCCTCGGGCCCGGGGAGCCCGTGCGCCGGCGGGTGGCGGAGCGTGTCCTTCCGCGGGGGTGCGCCAGCCGCGAACCAGTTGTCGACGAACTTCTCCGCGCTCGCGGCGGCGTCGAGGTAGCCTTCTGCGAGGCCGCCCGAGCGGACGTAGATCTCGCCGACCTCGCCGACGGCGCAGGGCACGGCGCGGTCGTTGCGGTTGACTACGAGCAGCTGGACGTCGAGCATGCCCGCGCCGGCGGGCATGAGGTCCTTCTGCGTCGCGAGGAAGGTCGGGTCCGCGGAGACGGGCGGGATGGCAAAGTACGAGACGGCGCGCTGCGTCTCGGTCGTCCCGTACATGTTGATGATGCGCACGTTGGCGGCGAGCGCCTGGAGACGGAGGCAGTCGCGCTTCGTCAGGACGTCGCCGACGAAGAAGGCGTTTAGGAGGGAGGGGATCTGGCGCGTCGCCTGGGCGGACAGAAGCTGCCCCATCGCGGGCGTGAGATGGGTAACGGTGACTTGGCTGTCCGCCATCCATTCTGCGAGTCGTCCGGGAATCCCAATGTCGTCAACTGTAGGTACATGCAGCTGTGCACCAAAGAATAGAGGCGTGAACACTGCAGGCATTGCGCGTCAGGTATGGACATTGATGCACGAAAGAGAAACAAACATACTGTCTCGCTGAATCGGATCGTGGGCGATGCCGCTGAGCATGGTAAACTTGGAGGTCTCGTTCAGCCCAAATCGCTCGCCCATCCACGGGAAGAAATGCGTGAGACTGAAGTGCCGTCCTTTGACACCCTTCGGAATCCCTGTGCTCCCTGTGGTGAATGACAAGGTGCCGATGCTGTCTGGGCCCAAGGTAACGTTGGGGTCCGTAGCGCCAAGGTGCGCATGCGACTTCAACACGTCCTCATTGTTGATATCGCATCCACCGAATATCTCGCCACTCGGAAGCACCTCTACCGCAGGAACTTCGACTCGAATCTTGAGATCCGATGCGAGATATTCCCGGACAGTAGGACTGATGGCCCCTGCACCTTTCAGAACAACGAGGCCGCGAGGCTGCGCGACTTGGAGATAGAGAATTTGTCTCGACGGAGGATAGGCGGGGTCTGCGATCCATGTGAGAAAGAATTACACACCAAAAGAGCTAAATACATACCGATGACGGAAAACGTAGCACCAGCCTTGAGGACAGCCATTACAGCTACCACAAGATCAACGCTGCGATGAGCGTAGACCATAACGACCTCCTCTCGTTGTACACCCCCTTTGATGAGGTGGTGTGCCAGGATGTTCGACGCATTTCGGATGGCGCCATACGAGAATGTGACCTTCTCTTGGACGTCAGAGAGGGAGGCTGCAGGAATGCTCTGCACAACACAAGGACGCTCAGGTGACTGCAGTGCGTTGCGCGAGAAAACGTCGGTGATCGCGCCCTTCCAGCCACACCAGTCAAGATCTCCAACGGGATCCGGAAGTTTCGCCCTTTGAGATGGGGTCAACAACGGGACAGATCCCACCGGAGAAAGTGGGGCAGCGGCGACCTTTCGCAGGAATACAGAGAGCTGGTCGATGATCGATGATATACGCGCGGGAGCAAACAAGAGGGAGTTGTACAGAATCCGCAGAGATATTTGAGGTGCCAACGAAGCTCGTGCAGAGACTGACGATCGGGTGACGAAGACGGTAAGGTCGGAAGTCGAGCTTGTAGAACGGATAAAATTTTCTGTGGGCTCATCCGTTTCGTCGAAGAAACGAACGCGGAAAATGGGCACCGTCAAGGTTTCGTCTTTGTTTTTGTTGAGCTCCTTCGTTATGACTTCGAAGGGAAGAGCATCTGCCTCTGCCTCTGCCTCGATTTGCTGTACGCGTCGAACGATGGACCAGAAAGGATCCAAGGGATCGACAGATAGGCGAAGAACCAGTGGATCTCGAGCAGTGGGAGACGATGATCCAATTACAATATCGGTATCGCCAGTGTATCTGTGTAAAAGCACAGTAAATGCTGCCAACAGCAGGTGGAAGGCAGACGGTGATCTCGTCTCAGCGCTGTCATCCTCGGCGTTCGCGTCGCCGTTCTCGTCGTACAAGGCGAGCTTGAGGAGAGCAAGAGATGTCTGATCAGAGAGCTCGGCTAGGTGTGCAGCCTCGACCAACTTGTTTGAGCCAGATGGTCTTGGATAATCTGTGGGCAAAGCGATCGAGGGTAGATTTTGGAGTCTGGCTACCACTCTGGTCAGCCGGGAGTCGCTCATTGAGTGGAGGCTCGAGTCAGAATTTTTTTTAAATGGGGAGGCCTGTCGGTGTTTTCCGTTCGGCCGAAGCAGGCAATCACGGTCACGTGCGCTCATTAGCCTGACGCGCCACGGTTTCTGCCCCAGAAATATATATATATATCTCAGTTTCAACAATCTCCGCAATGCCTGCACCTATTGCAGCAACAAAGGAGGGCGGGTTCCAGCGACGGCAATAGTCCCTAAATTCTAATATGGCTACATTGTTCCCGCGAAGAAAATTAGAAATCGAGCCCTGCAACGCCGATCTTATTAGGGTTATTCACAGCCCTTCTTGCTCCCATTTTTGTGCCCTTTCTCATGCACAGCAGATAATGGGGTCGTTCACAGTTCCCTTTTTCCTCCCCTTTTTTACGGGCTTTTTGTGGTTCCCACCGTTTTTCACCGGGTTTTTTTCTCCCTTTTCAATTCTGACGTTAAAAGTGTTAAAAAGGAGAGAA
Organism: Mycena leptocephala; assembly: GCA_029378395.1. Lineage (NCBI taxonomy): Eukaryota > Fungi > Basidiomycota > Agaricomycetes > Agaricales > Mycenaceae > Mycena > Mycena leptocephala. Next base: position 12,620 of record JARJLF010002332.1, read on the forward strand.
AAAAAAAATTCCCAGCTGGAAAACTGAAAGAAATCCATCAAAAAAGGGAGCGAAAAAGAGTGAACTGCGAAACCCCCCGCTACAGCTCCCTTTTTCCGCCCTTTTTTGTGTCCTTTTCAACTCCCTTTCTCTATTTTATGCAGTTTGGGTGCTCCTATTATTCCTCAAAGGTTGCACCTCAGATGATCAAAAAAGACTGGGGTGAATTTTCGGGATTTTATACCTCACTCAGTCAAATTATTGAAAAAGGGCAAAAAAAAAGGGAGTAAAAAGGGCACGAAAAAGGGCGACTGTAAATGACCCTAATGTGCTATAAAATCCAGAAAAAATCACCTGTCCTTTTTGAACATTTGAGGTGGTATGCGATCTTTGAGCAAGGATGGGAGCGCCCAGGCTGCATGAAATAGAAAAAGGGAGCCAAAAAGAACACGACAAGGGGTGGACAAAGGGAGCCCCAGCCGGGGGTTTTACAGTGCACCCTTTTTCGCGCCCTTTTCTTTCGGGTTCCCGCAGAATTGCATGTAAGACCCCGTGTTTGTCGGTTTTCTACCCTTTTTGTACTTCTAATTGAAAGAGGGGGGAAAAACTGGGCAAAAAACGAAGAGAATGGCAAAAAGAGCGAGAAAAAGAGCAACTGTGAACAACCCTATTAATGGAAGAGTGCGGACACCCGATCGACCCAAAAGGCCTGGCTAAAGAGCAGAAGTACGTGAGCCACCTAATGCTCCAAAGCGGCTGAATAACTATGGCCCACAGGGTTATTGTTTCGCGTTCCCGCATAGGAGGGCTTCATCCAGAATTCCTTCTACGTCCGCAATATTCTTGTTCAGCCAGGCACAGGCCCGCTGACGCTTCCTCCGGACCAACGCTCCTTAGAAACCCCATCGTATAGATCGGTAAATTTCATCAGATCGAAGACTTGTTTTACGAAGCTGGAGGTCCGGCGGGGGACGGAGGGAGATCAAGTGTAATGGATCCTTCCGACGAGAAAGCCTTCGCGGAGAATGGTTTCAGCGTATCGGAAGAAGACGCGGGGAAGGCGGCCGCTGAAGCAAAAGCAGAAAGAACGAGGAGTGGAAAGAGCCGTTCGACACGAACGCCAAATGGCAAAGAAGATAATTTTCGGAAAGATTCGGATATACATATACGGTGGTGCGATCGCGATGGGAGATTGGAGTGGGCGAACCTGAGGGCATGCGCTCAGGAGTGGGTGGCACACTTTGCCGACGACACCTTAATATTAATGGCGTACGTTAGCCTAGGAGAATGTGGTAATTTTGGGGCCAGTCGTGATAAAGCTGTTCCACAGAAAATCCAGGACGTCAAGTCTTTTGCTGTGCCCAACCGAGTCCGAGGCAAGAAGAGGTTTTGAACTAAGTTTGAACGGGGCTGTGGCTCAGCCACATGCTCGGCCGATGCGGTCCGGGGTGAGAAGCACAGCATCTGCACAGCGATCTCTTCTTGGAAGTTCTTGTGGCACTTCACCCGCCAATCACCGACTCTTCAGAAGGCTAATTAGACCCTGGCGCATCAGCCGCCATATATACGGCCCACGAGGTCTAATTCAAAGGTTTGGTGATATGTGGGTTCCACACTTGCCGGCCACTGCCTCGAGTGTACCGCGGCACGCTTAAAACACGGCGGTGGACGTCCTCCACTGGTGCTCCCCACTTCTCCCTGGATGGGGTCGAAATCCTCGCGATCCGCGCGCATTTCAGAGTCGGCGCTGGAGCTTCTGCGGAACTTCCAGACGGTTTTGATCGTCGATGACTCGCGCTCGATGAAGGGCGAGCTTTGGAAGCAGGTAAGCACGCTGGGTGACCTTTGTACGCACCGGCCTTTGAACAGAAACTTTTCAGGCTGGCAAGGCTCTCCAAGACTTGGCTGCTGTCGCATCCGAGTATGATACCGACGGACTGGAAATACACTTTCTCAATTCTACTGTTGTCGCCAAACGAGTCAAGGTGAGGAACACGGCGAGATCTTCGATTTCATCTTATTCACGGTTGGATTCTAGACGGCTGAAGCGGTCGAGGACGTGTTCAACAAGGTCACGCCTACGAATTCGACTCCCATGGGCCGCAAGCTACAGAGTCTTCTCGAGTCGTATCTCGCCGCCCTGGAAAACAACCCCGACTTGAAGCGTGTAAATTATATCGTCATCACCGATGGCGCACCCAGTCAGCTTCTTCTCTTCCGGTTGAAATTTTTTTCTAACAAGTCTGAAGCCGACCGCGGGGAAACGGAACCGGAACTGGTCATTGTAAATGCAGCGAAGGAGCTGGACTCGAGAAACGCACTCATGAGTCAAGTCGGCATCCAATTTGTCCAGGTTGGGGGTAACACAGCGGCCACGCGTTATTTGGAATCACTGGACAATAACTTAAGGACGAAGTACAACATTCGGGTGTGTGCGCTTGAACTGGGTGTGTGGACTCCGCTGACTTGGCTTCAGGATATCGTGGATACTACATTTGCCCCGGTCGATAAGCCATTGGACATGATCAAAATCCTCACTGGTGGGATAAATCGGAGGGTCGACGACCACGGATCGAAGGGCCTGAATTTTTGATGAGGTTCGTCTGTACATGCATATGATAGTATTGTTGAAAGTGCAAAGGCAAGAATTCGGTCAGTCCGTTCTCATCTGATGTACGTGCCTGCCCCCAAACCTCGCCGCATACGTATCGGTATGTCTCTCATAATCCTGAGTCCGCCGGAAGAATCGACCACAGCACGAATACACGGCGTGGTGCCGGACATGCAAAAGGTGGAAGCGCAGGTCCGCAAGCGAGTTGAGCCGAACATTGCAATAGCCACAGACGAGGTTGCGAATCATATCCGTGGTGAACGGATGACGGCTGCAGATCACGTCTAGCACAGAATTCAGCATTTAAGGGAGCGAGAATCAAAGTAAGTCATACCGGGATTGTCCATCCAGTCCAGCGACCCTCGTCCCGGGATAATGTTCTGGATGTATGGAGCTGGCGCTGGGTTGTACGCAGGCGCCGGGTTATACGCAGGTGCCGGGTTGTATGCAGGCGGAGGGAGCGCCGGAGGATTGACGATGGCCGCTCGTTCTCTTCCGCGCTCTCGTTCCTCTAGTAGCATTTCTTCATCCCAAAGCGCGCACGGCGGGTCCCTTTGACATATTCCTTTCGTTGTTGCCAGCGCTAAATACCATCATGAGAAACCAACAAACGCGGGAATCAACGAGAGGAATCACATCCACACTTGAAGCAGAAGTGTGTACCACACCTGAATTGTTTTAGAAAAAGCGCTTTGGAGTATATTGGTCTACCCACCTGCACGTCATGTGGTTGCACCCAGAAACAAGTTCAACGAGAGACTTGAATTGCATGAATCAAGGAGTATCCGACGATTAGGTGATAAGACTCACAGAACAGTTCGGGCACCGGCGCCAGCGATTAGCCTGTTCTTGTGTCAGTTGCAATTTCAACATTGCTCGTCAGGAATGACCTTTGCCAGTTCAAATAGTAGACGATCTTCGGGAGATCTCTCATCGGGAGGTAGAGCCTGAGGAGGTGGTCAATTATAATTAGGTCCATCCGACAGGCGGCCGACCTGGTATTGTTCACAAGAAATACCTAAAAAAACAACTCAAAATCTGAAAAACTGATGAGGGTTTATGACTTACCGTGGTGCCAGACGACACGACAGGTTACACACATAAGCAGCTGACAAGAAGGGCATAGGGCTTGAGGGTCATCGGTGTCCTCCGGCGTCTGAACGATCGCAGAGCATTTGGGGTGGGGGCAATACATATGCGGAATGGAATTGAGCAATTTTTGGTGATCCTAGATCCATCACATCCGTCGATATAATGCAAGGAAGATGACTTGCGAACATACCCATAAAACCATCTTCTCCGGCCCTAAGACCCGCCCAGCAATATCGTCTGGGATACCGTCCATATAGTCGGTGATGGGACACTCGGGGCAGCGGATAGGAAACACTATAATCCCGGAATTTCCACCACCTTTTCCTTCAGGGTCTAGCTTCATCTCAATGTAACTGGTAAGACATCCGACGCAGTATGCGTGCTGCTGAGGACAAGGGAGTCGAAGACCAAATTGTAGACGGCTAGATGAGTTCGCGGAAAGTGACGCAGTATACGGCGAATAAGTCGGTTGAAAGGCGTCCATGCAGATTCCGCAGGTCGCATACGCGGCTCCTATGGTCCCTTCCATATCCTCTTGCTTAATCTTGACATCCTCTGAATAAATATGGTCAGGAACTGAGCGTCGTAATCTTGCATACATACGCGTACCTGACATTAGGCGTAAGCGTTTACCACAACGATGATCGACCTCGTCGATTTCATGGCGTTTTCCCTTACCTTTGCTGCCGTTCTGCTCAAGCTCTTCTAGCTTGACAGCTACCTGACCACCACTTTTGAACTGAACTCTTCCTTTCCCCTTTTCGTTCAAACCAGAGGCCTGATAAAATTGTTGAACACAAGAATAGAATTTGCGCCGTTTGCTCACCATAATACTATCAATAACATCTCGACCGAGCAAGCTATGGACGCCTGATAAAACAGAATGGCTGGCGGCGGGAAATTGCAAACCTTTCAGCGTCTTTGACTTGATCGGTGTCCTGACCTTCGTCATCAACGGCCTGCAGTCGCTTTGCGAACTCTGCATCGAGCATCAATTTCCTTCCGTGATTATGTGAGTATCAAGTTTGTGTTAATTGGAAGGGACCGACTTTTCCGCAGCAGCGACTCTTTGTGCGTATTGCATATCCGCGATCGTCGAGGTTTGAACGCGCTGAGCATAGGCCGCATCACTGCTGACTCTTGCATCTTCTGCTAGGACTTCTAGAGCAACATCTTCGTCGCCTTTTATCACCGATGCCCCTGTTGTCGCCGAGAATTTGGGGATTCGACCCTTGGCCCGAGCAGAGATCGCCAAAACTTGATCGAGTTGCAGGCGTTCTGCCTCCTTAGCAGATCCCAGAAGACGTAAATCTTCCTCGAGAAGGTGGGCGATAAGAATTTCGCTGAGCACGTCGTCTTCACAGGAGGTCATTGTTAAGACAAGAAAAGCAAATTCCCATAAATGGAACGCAAGATGACCGCCCGTCGGGCCGGCGGCCGGCCCGCTTATTCGGGTACTTATTTAAAATCATTTTTGCTTCCCACCACCGTCGAGTTCCTTATCACCCTCAAAAAGCTAGTCGCACATACATCTGGACAATGAACGCGGTTTACTATCATGGTGTAATGTAATTTCTGTGCCTGGATTGCCACTTCAACTGTTTCCGACAGGTTGAGAATTTCGAGGTCCTCACTTCAGCCCCAATCGCAGAAATAGCGGACGATCAAGTTCAAATTAAGGGTTAGTAGTTTCTATTTAAACGCACAGTCCCGGCTTTAAACAGGCTGAATGTTCAGTTTCTTGCTGTGGTATATGTGGCACGGACAGGTGTGCGCCGAAATAGTCTCCAATTCACCAGTTCGCTCAGCTGATAACGTTCTAGTCATATTGCCAAAGGTGAAACCAGATTTTCATTTGTGTAGTTCACATTTCTAATCGCGTTGCAGGAGAGTTTATTGCGAAATTCCCCGTATGTTCGATTTCTCCTTGAGTTTCTGTTGTTGACCCGCGACAGCTTATCCCAGGGTAAGAACTACTCTCCCTCGATGACCTCTCTTTTACTCGTGAATGAAGCCACGAACTGGTCGGAACGATCTCGAAAATAGGTAAATCTGTGACTGGATTCTCTATTGGCGACAGATGCGTTGCGGACCCCGGTGTGACGGTACTGAAGATTTCATCTTTCATTCTTTGTCTCCCTCAACAGTTCACAGTGCGAAAATTGTTTCTACTGTCGCCGAGGACAGTCACTGCTCTGTGAGAATTTTGAAAGCCTCGGCGTGACGATGTCGGGAGGTTTCGCGGATTATGTCACTGTGTAAGCGCATTTTCCCCCCTGGGATCGGGAAATTTTATGCAAAAATAGCGCGAGCAAGAAGGTATACAAGATATTTAATCTCACAGACGAAGAAGCCACCCTAGTTGAACCAGCCGCATGCGCCGTCCACGGCGCAGACAAACTCAACCTGCCAGTTGGGGCGGAAGTCCTTATTCTAGGTGCCGGACCAACTGGTACATCCCAAATGCATTTACTATTTCCCGTCATTAATTGAAAACAGGTCTCATTCTTTCTCAAATTTTGAAGCTCAACGGAGCGGCGAAGGTCGTCATCGCAGCGAACAAAGGCATAAAGACCGATATCGCCCGCCAGCTCGATGCGGCAGATGAATATGTCGAGATAGATCGCGAAGCACCTGACGCTCAGTGGGCGCAACTGAAGAAAGATTATCCCTACGGGTTTGATGCTGTCGTGAGACCCCATTTTTTTACCCCCGCCCGATCATCGAGCTTTTTAGGTCGAAGCAACTGGCTCCGAGAAAGTCGCTAACGATAGCATCAACTACGTACGAAGAGGTGGAACTCTGATGGTGTACGGGGTGTATGCAAATGACGCACAGGTCCATTGGCCACCGTCAAAGATTTTCGGGGACGAGATAAAGGTCGTTTTTCTATTTCATTGGATTTCCTATTTCCATGGAACACGACTGAGAGAACCTGCAGATCATAGGATCCTTTGCTCAAGTGTTTAGTTTCCCGCGAGCAGTCGCCTATCTCGATAGCGGAAAGGTCCGCGTAAAGGGAATGGTGCGTCATTCCTTGAATTTTTGCAACCGTAACAATTAACCCGATGCCAAACAAAGGTAACGGACGTTTTCTCCGTGAAGGATTATCAGAAAGCACTCGATAAGCTGGAGAGCAAGTCCGCGCTGAAGGTCGTCGTAAAGCCATCCATGTAGTTCTTCTGTTGTCGAGTACCCGTGCTTGAATATTCTCCCCAAAATTGAGCTTTGGAAAGAAGCCACGCGGCTTTTCGTGGACCCCAAAATGAGGGCAAATGTGCCAAACTACGCGGTCGCAAGTGCGGATGCACATCAACTTGTATAAAAGCATCGAAGGCTACAGTTAGATAAATAATGCTACATTAATAGATACATTTAGGTGTCCAAAACAGGACACTGATTCGAATTATAATGATCGATCAGGCCGGACACCATGTTCCAGCGAACCGCACGCCGATTTAGCAGGGCTGCGGGACGGCCCGGACAGGAGGACGCCTCACGAACCCGCCCACTTGTGGGTGCCATTCCCGCGGACTGTGGGAGCGGGCCACTGATTTGGCGCGGCCTGTACCCCATTGTACGCTCCGGCGGCAGGGGGCCGCATCCGTCCGGGCTCGAAGGGGGCCGCACGGCTAGACAACATCGAGGTATTGTTGCCGGATGCCACAGCAGGGGTGGCTGTGGGGGAAGAATTCAGTGAGGACGAGGAGTCGGACGCAGAGGTGGATTTTAGCGACGAATGCCGTTGAGGGAGTGCCTGGGAGAACAACACAGGACTTCGGGGGGCACGGGATGACGAGGAGCGCTGGTGCTGGGACGTATTTGGCGCTTGCTGGTGCCGCGGAGGAGCCGTCCATTGAGGGAAACCCGGGCCCGAGGCAGATGTAGAGGTTTGCCCCGGACGCTGAATGGGAATAGGCGACGGGCGAGTCAACAGACCAGGTATCTGCTGGCGTGCCCATTGCACGGGATTGTATCCCCCAAGCTGCTCATGTTCGTCGAAGCCTTCGAGATTATCCTCGGAATATGCATACCCCAAGGGATCTGCCTCGACGCGCTCAATCTCCAGCTCGATTTCGCGCAGTTGCTCCTCCAGATCGGGGATGAGACCCGTCTCGAGCTTGTCCTTCTTTCCATTGAGTCTCTCCATCTTGTTGGTCAGACCCGCCAGCTCGCCCTTCATGAGGTCAAGTTTCCGCCGCTCCTTCTCCGCCTCGCGCTCCTTCTCCTTGCGTACCCGGTCTGCGTCCTCTTTGATCTTGGAATGCGCATCCTCCCTCTCAGCCCGCTGGCTTCTGAGGGCAGGCAGCTCGGCTTCGACTTCCAAGACCAACTCTTCCATCTCCCGGGTCGACATCTGCGCGCGTTTCGCAGCCTCCTGCAGCGCGAGAACCTTCTGGCGCGCCCGATGTTCTGCAGCGGTGTGTTTTTCCGACGCTCTCTTCAGAATCTCGATCTCCGATCGCAGGGCAGCGTCAGCCTTCTGGGCATCTCGGCGGGCAGCTTTCAGAGACACAGAAAGTGAGTCACGTTCTGAGGTGATCAACGAAAGCGTGTGCTGCAGTTGATTGAGGCGGTCCTCGAGCGTAAGCTGGGGGTGTGGGTTGGTGATGGGAGGTGACGCATTCATCGTTCGATTTGGGGATGTCGATGGAGTGGGCAAAGGAGACTCGGGAGACTCGAAATGGGTGGTTTCGGCTTCCGGCAAACTCGTTGGGTTCGGCATCTCCAGGTCTGAAAGAGAGATAATAAGAATAGCGTGGCGAGAAGATGAACCCAGAAATGTACCATCAGTGATGACCTGTCTGCGTATATTGTTACTTTGCCCTCCCTGGACTAAACCAAGATCGATGTCGTATTTCTTTCCAGGCATGAGACCATAGATGATTATAACGGCCTCGTCCGTCTTGTCGTCAATGCGGATATATACTCCTTTCCAGGTCGCAGAGTTGACATTGACGGACAGGCCCTTTGCAAGCACTTCTGAAATGACAGAAGGTTTCTTTTGCTCTGCAGATACAGAGTCATCCGTCTCATCATCCCCGTCATCCTCTTCATTGTCATCCTCGACAGACAGACCAAGAGAGGCCAAGAAAGGCTCTGCTTCAGCACCGAAATCGGAAAAGGTCGAGGACAAAATAAACGTAACAGAGACCGATGTAATTTCGCGGACAGAGAGCGACAAGGGAGGTTTCCCTGGTCGTATTGTATGCCATTCGGAAAGCCCTAAGGAGTCCAAGAACGCCCCATCCGGAGACATGGTCGAGGAAGCCTGAAGAGAGTCGATGTATGTTCGTGTTGTCCAACGACCTGGGAGATTAAAATGTGGCTGTGCTGGCGAGCCGTTTGAAGTGTTGCAACTCGACCTAAGACCTTTGTTCAGCGAGCGTTGTCTGTGTTCTTCTACAAACTTTTTCGCATTCCGAGCGTCCAATGATCTTGACCATTGGATTATCCTGTAAATTTCCCACTGATGTTGGGGCAACACCGTCCTCGGCGCCCAGTGAGCCAGCTTCTCAAGTTACCTCCGCAGTTCAATATCATTTCTTGTACAAATCATCGCAGATTTCTTTCACAAACGTCGTCGCATCAAAAACATACTCGAATTCTCTCGAGTCACTGCAGTGTTCAGGAGGTCAGTGACTCACACGTGCCCCCTCAAGCGCCGCTATATATTCTGGATCTGAGAATAGACGCCGCGCAGTGCCTTCTGACTTCTAACCCCCACGGTCCCCAAACATATGCCTACACTCACAGGCGAAAAATCGCCATTTCGGTCGGCTTGCAGGGCCAGGATGATAACATCGAGGCCATAATGTCGATGTGGGAGGATTTACAACTGTTCTCGCTTGACCTTGCATCCCAGCCGGAATGCGACCTCTTTTCGTTTGCTCAGACATCCTTTCTCTTTGGAGTCATCACAGTCAACAGAAACAACGAGTCCGACCCCAAATTGCTCGTCCCATTGAGCGACGACGAGGCCGATTCGCAACGGAACACGTTGTGGCCCGAAGACGAAGAAGAATCCATCGACTTGGGTCAAGATTATCAGTTTCCGGGATCCCATCGTAGGGGTATCGACGACGCGATTCTGGAAGACCTCGTGTCTTTCGAGGTACGACAGATTTTCCATAGAATTGTTTTCCGCTAAAATCAGGACATTTAGACTCCTATAGAATGGCCTCACAACGCCTCTGCATCCTCTACGGACGCTCTCGACGCGGGTGTAGCAGAAATCCTGCAAAAGATCAAGGACAAACAGGCCCGCAAACCTGAGTCTACGGTTGCGAAACAAGCCAAGCCTGCCGCGGTCCCAACCTCTATCCAAGTAAGCTTCATACCGTTACCACCGTGCGTGAGCTAACAATTCCCTAGGATATTCCCACATCCGAATGGCCTGTTGCTCGTGCGGTTTCTGGTTACAAAACTGATTTTTGGAGGAAGCCGCAGCGTCCTCTCCACCCACGTCCCTCAGCAGAGCGACGTGACAACGATTTCCTCTCATCAAAAATCACCCCCTTTACAACTCACAGCGCCTTTACTCCCTTTTCAACTCAGTCTAGCACTCATGCCTCTTCCTCAGCGTGGACCTGGGACTCGCCACGTAACGATCTCATCAAGGCCGCCGAGGCCGGTGCCAAAAAAGCGATTGGAATGATTTATCTTGCCGCTTCTCCACTGTCGCCTGGCCTGGCCGGGGAATTAAACCTCGGGATCATTTTAAACACAGCCTATCGCGGGAAAGGATATGCGCGGGAGGCCATCGGACTTGTTCTCAAACATGCGTTCGATGATAAGCACTGCCATCGTATCCAGGTGTCGCTCTTGAACTTGTCCTCGAAGGATCGAATGCTTTCTCTCCTCACTCAGCTGTACGTTCCCCCCACTTTGATAGGCTTGATCTTGATCTCACGATTGTCACAGGCGATTCGGCCACGAAGGCACAAAGCGGCGCTCGTTCTTCAACCCCATGTTGGGGGAGTGGCAAGACGTGACGACACTTGCCATTCTCGACACCGACTGGGCGATGCGCAAGTTCTTCTTCAAACCTGCCCCAAATCACTCTGGGACGAGCTATTTTTACGCCACGAGCGGGAGCGTGACGAGCTCTTACGCTGGGAGGACGATCAGAATAGGTTGAACCGCACGGCAAGTATGGAGACTATCCGCGCCGCGCCGCCTGATGCGGATTCGAGCAACTCCGACGCGGCCTCGGATGCCTCGTTGTCGTCCTCCTCGACTTTGGCGAACAAGGGTAAAAAAAGAGCGATGCCTTCTGACTGGAACCGTGATCCGTATGATGGATCCAGCTCAGACGCAGATAGCGAGTTTGATGATGCTACATTTGTGCGGCGAAGGTATACCTCCGACGTCGAAAGTCGGCGCTCAGGTGCCTCCAGCCCGGCCCTTAGCGATATCTCCCTCGAGAGCATCCCACGCTCAGTGACCAGTATCAGATCTCCCCCATCCACACCGCCTGCTAGCGGGTCGGAGTGGGACATGATAGAATCGTCCTCGTCCTCCGGTTCGAGCTTCGGTGATGATGATGACTAGTGCGTTAAACAAGTAAGTGGTGTGCGTGTGTTGAATTTTGGTCTGTATGGAGTCTGGCTGGATTCAGCCAGCAAAATATGTAAATACAATCTCTGGAATGTACAGTGGTATCAACGCAATTTTAGGATGTCGGCGGCTCTAGAGCCAAATAACCCATTGTAAATTCGCTTGTCAACCTGATCTGATTTGTCTTTTCATACACATCTCCGCCGACAAATTCCGGAGAGACGAGAACTGAGACCGAGAAAAAAATTGTTGCAAGGCATCACGTCGAGGAGGTCGACTCGATATCCGATACAGCGGAAATCCATACGCTGAGTCGTACTCTCTCGACAACAGGAGAGTCTGAGGTGACCATGGCGAGGACCATCCACCACCTGTTTGCTGGGGAATGGCTGCCATTCAAGCCAAGCTCGTTGAGCGACAGATAGTTGATGTGGAGAGAAACTCTCGGAGGAAGATATTATTTCGGAAAGTTTTATGGAAGGTTGAGACGCGAGGGGAGGTTATACCGTTCAGCCATTCAAGGACGTTCTGGCATCCATAGTTGATTTCCAGCGTTCTGAGTTCGGGAAGTTATACTGCAAGGACTTACGTCTACGAGTTCCGGTGGGGAGTCTTCATAATAGACTTGGTTGGGAACTTGAAGCCATTCGCAATCCGGACCAGGTTGAACGTGGTTTATAATGAAGGCAGCCCGATATATGACACTCCTGCCCCGAAGATACTGGACAATTGGACGGAGTTTCATGAAATATCAAACGCCGCCCCAAAGCGCTGCACTTGATTCAGTTTCTTGATTCTTCGTCGCCCGTGAGTCGCTGCTCTTCCGCCATCAACACCATTTGCACGATCCATTCACTGATTCGGAGTCCCGGAGATCCATTTTGTCGTCGTGTCGTCGTTGTAAGCTTTTCTGAACTAAATGTGAACACTAACGGCCCAGAGCGCGATCGCAAGAGACGAAAGAACCGTGCGATGGTGGCAGAATAGATTGGTTGTATTTGCATCGGTGATATCGGGGTTGCCTTCTTTGGTTTCCGCTGTTCAACCTTTGTCTCAGTTCTCACTGGCTCAGTAAAAATTTCGAAATAAACCAGTCCCACTTCAGTTTTGAGACAGGACATCGATTCATTGCGCAATTACGGCGGTATAATACATACAAAGATTAATCAAAAGGGACACACGAGGCTATAATACGCAGTCGCTCACTTATCTTCCTTTGCACATAGCTCCACGCCGCTCATATCGCCGAACTCCCATACCCTCATGAATTTCAAGCCGGCTTCCTCCCCGAGGTTCACATACTCGTCCAGAGTTCGCTCTTGGCTATTCACAAGCACCATCAAGCTGACGTCGAGATGGTATTGGCGGATTCTTCCTTCCCCGTAATTGGACAGAAGAGGCGCCGGAGCTTTCTTCAGTTGCCTGTCTGCGGGCTTATCACTGCGGTCCGCAGTTTGCAACATATACTCGTCTGTGAGTCCAGGGTTGACTGAGCCGCAGATCGGGTGTTCATTTAATAAGGAACGCACGAATAAGAACACGACTTCCAGGCTTCATGGATTTGCGGATTCCCCTCAGGATGGTAAGGCAGTTTGCGAAATTAAAGGCGTGTAAAATATTTTTCATCTTGCATGACAATTTGGGTAAATCATCGCCTCAATCCACTGAAGGAGTGAACTCACATAGTACACATCGCATCCAGCAATCGGCGGCTCAGCGAAAAAGTCAATTGCCTTGAATTCTATCCGGTTTTCCTGTATCGCCTCCGGGCACTCCGCGGGCCAGACGACGTCTCGGCCTGTACCATTCGATCAGGTAGATCTTGCAGCTTTAACTGGAGCTTCGGATGTGCGCGGGCGAGCTGGATCGCCATCGCTCCCACCCCGCCACCTAGATCACAGACAGTTGCGCCGGGACCTAGGTCTGACCACGGGTACGCTGTTCCGAGGATATTACAACGCTGAGAGCGCGGAAGATGGTATCAATGCACCGTTTACGACTGCTGCTGCTTCGACAGCGGTGCCCCACCCAAGCATTCCGATCCCGAAACGCTCCCCGTGTCCGTGCATATCGGGGTTCTGTGCCTGTGGTTAGAAAACGTTGATAAGGCTGTGCAAACGTACCTGAGCCCAGAAATCGAACATTGCCATAGGTTGCCCGGTAACCTTGTTCCACGCCGAGTGCACAGGAACAAATGAAGGGCCCCATTTCGGATCCGCCAAGGTTTCAGCAAGTTTGCTTGCTCCTTCCGTCGTGTCTCCGGTCCTGTTTTCAATCAACCAGACAGTTAACAATGAATAGAGCCATAAGCTGACATATGTAGGCCAAGACTGTAGAGAGGGTTTGAAGCGAGCAGCTGCACGCTGAGGCGATTGTTGGCAAATGTATCTCGTTCGACTGATACGTTATTAGGATTGTGGTTCATTCCTGAAATCAGATTTGGGTGTACCTTCGCGAAAACAATGCTTGGCAGACAGCAAACGCAACACCCTCGCAAGCTTCGAAGGCTCTACCCCGCATCTTGTGCCAAGTTCGGTGACGTGCATTCCGGCCGGCATCTCTTGGAGAATGTCAGGAATCTTAAACATTAAAGCCAGACGTAAACAGTTTGGCTCGAGGGCCTGCAATTTAAAAACATCAGAATTGAACAACACCGCCCAAAAGATATCGACCGTCATAAAGAATCTCTATTCATATAAATTAGTCGAGTTGAAAGGAGAGCTGGTTCGGGCTTACATTGAGCAATGTATGGTTTGGACGCACCAGGGTCGCGCAAAGCTGAGCACAAGCACCTTCAAGAACCTGAACGGCTTCCTTCATTTCCGGCGGAGATAGTTTCCCGTCCAGAGGATGCGATTCAGTGTCATCGAGGTAAGGTACATAACCATCCTCATCGATATAGGCCTCCTGGAGAGTTCTCGCGGCATCGTTTATGAGGGTTAAGAGGGAAGAGATTTGGTCGACGACAGGAGCAATCATGTTGCGGTAAACTTTAGGGGAAGCCTTCGCTCTCATTAAATACATAGCGGCTTCCGGCATATTTTTGTCATCCAAACTAGACTCCATTGGTTACCCTTGAATCTCTATTCGAGCCAGGGTGAGGGTTAACATCAAGCTTGGACATCAATGTACGGACCTGGCCCAATCATAGTTGCCAATAGAGTCGGATCACGTGGATGCATCTAATGTCGCGCGTAAATCGGATAGTTGACGATGACCGTCCGCTACACTTGTGCAGAGGCGTCCCAGATATATCTTGCAATGTCCATTTCTGCCGTAAGTTATGTTGGTGTTCAAGCCTGCTAAGCTAAATCTGGGTTGAACCTCCGTGAATTTCGTTCAACCGGACCTTTCGGGAATTATTTTCGGTGAGGGAAGAATGCCAGATGTGCAAGGCTAACCGCAATCGGCAAGACCGAGGTTGGACAGGTGAAATGAACACTGAGAATGAAGCAGAGCCACAGTGACCTCATTCACGTTCCTGAGATGTCCGACTGGTACGAAGTGGTGGTGGTTCAAGTTCAAGCCTTGATCTGCAAATGGACCTGCACTGCCACGCGGATCACCCGCTGTCACGGCACATGACGTGACATTTCGTGCTTTAAGTTTAACGGTCAGCGCAAGAGAAGTGCCAGCGGCATGCTTTCACTTTCGATCCCAGGAGTTATGCTATATATACTTACTTTGCCGACTCCGGGCCGTCTCGTTGACCGATGGACCGTCCACGACTCCACGTCAAATATGGAAACCTTTGGTTCTTCTCAAGTTCTGCCAAGGCTCTGCCACGTAGCTGCAGGATAATTCATTCCGACCTCGTATCTCTACGCCATTGCCTCAGCCGGAGGAGACCTTGACCTGGGCTCACCTAACCGGAGGAGGCTTATTTCTTTTGTTCTTCAGGCCAAATGGTGTGGTGACACGATACTTCAAGTTCACAATGGCTTAATTTAGCCTCAGGCTTCTGACCACACGACCTTTTCTTGCAATCTTCCCATTCTGTTCCCTGCTCGTCACTGTATTCTCCGAGCAGAGGCCCACCTCGGTTTCTATTCCACTCAGAATCCATTGAACGTCAGACTAAATGGCAGGCGTTACACCGTAAGCGTCTAAACCACATGAATATGAATACGACATTGACCGCGTTTCGTTTGACCGTCAGTCGTGCAGAACCGTCGACCCCGACTCAAGTGTAGCCGCTTTCCCTGCCGCATTTCTCATTATTGACGGGTTTCCTCCGCAGATCGAGATCGAGTAGCTCACACTCATCGACCCAATCATTGGGGCTTAGCACAGGCCTCTACAGCAGCATTGCAACGCCGCAAACTACCGGTAGCGGGAACCCTATAGACATTTTATCTTCGAAGGGTGCACTTCCAGGCATAATCGTACGTATTCTCATTGGCTGATGTATTTACATATTCATGCCGGTCACAGGTTGGAGCGCTGGTCCTTCTCAGTGTATTGGCGACTATAACTCGTCGCCTGCGACAACGAAATGCGGCTGCGGTCTTTATACCACCGCCGCCTCCTGTGCCCAGAACATGAGTAGTGCGTGTTTGCATTGTATCACCCTAGCGACGATATTCTGACTTCCTATCTAGCTCCGCCCAACGCAATCAGTATTTATAACACCAATGTGGCTCCTCCTTCTCCTCCTCCCCCTCCCCCTCCCCTCAGGTGCATCACATGGCCTACAGCTATGGTTCCGCACCCCCTACTCCGTATTCCCCGGTGACCTTCCCACCTCCTGTTCCTAATATGCAGCATCATGCGTCTTTCAACCAACACCTTAACCCGAATGCCTCATACCGTCCCGCCGTCCCTTCAAATCCAGCCCTCAATCCTCGCATCCTTCCACGAACTCTTTGGAGCCAAACTATTACGGCGAAGGCAAATATGCTTTGAGCTGGGACCCGGCGACTCCTGCTCCAAGGGCATCCGCATCGCCTCCGGGTCCAAATTCACTGTTTGTCGGTTCCGTCGACCACTCGAACGCACTTCCGCCAAGTTACGAGCAGCAGTGGAGGGGGTAGTCAAACTGTACCATGCATTTTACTCTGCAGTCGTATCTGGAATATGTAGTATGGCTTGACAATGACATATTAGGTAGTAATATGGCCGTGAAGCTCATATTTCGCGTGGTCAGTTCTCGTTGGTAGCCTGACTTCGGGAATTTCCACCTGATTTTTTAAACAGCTAAACATCTTGATTCGATCCTAACTCGCCGTTCTTTAAAGGTCTTACATTCGACGTTACCTCACGCATTGCTCGAAAACTTTTTAACACCTCGACGACGTCGAAATATTAGTCTGCGCTAAATAGCTTTCAATTTATCTGCTCCACCTTTGGAGTTCACTCTGCAATAATTGAAAGACTAAATAGCTTTTTACGCCGCGTAAATTTGGCGTACATAAAAATGCTATCTCGTCGCACAATTCGTCCCCATAAATCCTCAACTTGGCGCGAATCGATATTAGATAGTCTAGAGCCAATAAAAGATATAGCATATTTTATTTCGACCCAGGCGAATTAATACATAGTTTTCAGCGTGCCAAAGGAAATGTCACGTGTGATGTCACGTTGGAGGTTCAACATCCTTAACTTAAAGACCAAATTCAACAGCTCCGAGTTCGCCGAACTCCCATAACTTGACGAACTTTAGGCCCGCGTCCTCTCCAATTTTTATGAACTCTGGCAATGACCGTTCCTTGCTATTGTAGCACAATAGCATTGTTAGGTCAAGGTTGTATTGGCGGACTTTCCCGACACCGTAGTTCGCAAGCAGCGGCTCCGGTGCCTGCGTGGAGTCTGACACAGAGGTGCGCGTTCCGCTCTGGAGGATGTATTCATCTGCAGGAAAATAAAGGGTCGAGATTATTCAAGATTGTTTATTCTCCGGTAGACGGAGGACAAACGGATGAGAACACGGCTGCCGGGCTTCATAGCTTTCTTGACATTCTTGAGAATAGTAACACAGTCTTTCGAATTCCAATCGTGAAGTATGTGTTTAATCTGCAATTCAATTAGTAGCCTTTCCGGTTGAAGGGACCATGAACACACATAGTAGACGTCGCATCCCGGAATCGGCGACTCGATTAGGAAATTGATGGCTTTAAATTCGATGCGGTTTTCCTGGAGAGCCTCGGGGCACTGCTCGGGCCAAATGACGTTCTTCGCCTGGACCATACGATCCGGCATATCCTGGAGCTTCAGTTGCAGTTGCGGGTGCGCCTTGGCGAGTTGCATCGTCATCGTCCCAACACCCCCACCCAAATCGCACACGATTGCACCCTTGCCGAGATCCTGCCAAGGATATCCTATGGCATAGTTCAAATTTGAATACGCGAGACGGCATTTGGAAGGACTAACCAGTAGTTATGGCAGACGCCTCAACAGTGTTTCCCCAACCGAGCATTCCTATACCGAAACGCTCTCCTCCTGCGCGCGCCTCGGGCGTTTGCTAGCGCGGATAAAAAGGACGATCAATTACGATAAAAGTAGGTCCAGATTCAGCTTACTGAGTCCCAGTACGCAAACAGACTCTTCGGCTGTTTGCTAAATCTGTTCCAGCAAGCATGTTCGGGGGCATACGACGGGCCCCATATTGGATCCGCCAAAGTTTCGACGAGCTTGGTAGCGGCCTGGTCATTCTCCTCCGTGCTACAAAACCCGAATAAATAATAAGTAGTGAGGAACATGAATTCGGCGCACAAATGGAAGCCGAGACTGCTGATGGGATTGGTTGAAAGGAACTGAATGCTGATACGGTTATTTGCGAAGACATCTTTGGCGACTGCAAAAGACCAGAGAATAATTGAGTCAAAGTACTTCGACTAATGGTAATTTTCTTCACGCACCTTCCCGGAAGCAATGCCCGGTGGACAGCAGACGCAATATTCTAGCCAGTTTCTCCTGCTCGACGCCCGTCTTTTTGCTGATCTCCGTAACGTGCATTCCGGCAGGCTTTTCTAGTAGAATGTCGGGAATCTTAAATTCAATGGCGACGTGAATGCAGCTGGGCTCGAAGACCTTCGTCGGGAGCCGTTCAGCATGTGAAAATTATCTGGAACAACAGGCAGACTTACACCCATTACTTTCTAGATATCACGCAATCTGAGTTAGCACTGAAGTTAAAACGAGATAATGAAAAGGCCTCGTACATTGACAGCAGTGTGGTTGGGGCGTGCGAGGGTGGCGCAGAGCTGCGCACAAGCACCCTCGAGAACCTGAACCGCCTGGATCATCTCGAAAGATGATATCTGTTTGTCGAACGAATGCAGGGTTGTGCTATCGAGATCCGGGACGCCTTCGGGTGACTTATTGTACTCGGTCTCCAGCGTCTTAGCTGCATTGGTGATGAGCGCGACGAGCGCAGACACAGGGCTATTTGAGGAAGGTGCCATGTTTGTGAGAGGTCAAGATATCAGTGATGGGCTCAGCCCAGGTTGCATTTCAGCTTTTTGTGTCGGGGTGCGAGGTGGATGGTGAGATTGATGTTCCGCAGGGAGTGAAATGTCTAGCTCAATGACACATCAGGGGGGCAAGACGACGATATGGCAGAGCGCTGACGGTGCGATACCCATCGCAAAGGCCCACCTCGTATCCCGATTTCCTTACTTGTGGGTACCATTCCTACAGTAAAAACTATCACCAGCGGGACCCGGAAATCAAAATTTAGACATTTTTTACGAAGAGTTTGGATGCACAGCAAATTTCCGCGGCCCACGGTCGACGAAGCTGCAAAGGTTGAAGATCTGAAAGGTTTTGTGTCAACTTCAAACATTGATGGCGCATCAAAGGTTCGGCATCAAATGTGGGTGCATTATGTAATGTTCAATTTCTTGCTGAACTTGGGGATCCAGTCCGGCTGCGCGGACCTACACTGCCAACTGAACCGCGACTGGAGACGGCTGACAAGCTACGTATTTCAGTAAGAAATAGTACGAAGAAATAAATGCATAATGTTGTCGAGCAGTATCTAAAGATTCTAAACTCGAATACCCTTTTCGCCCTTGACGCTGCTATTATCATCGCTAATCGACACATCTCTCGTATTTTCCGTCGCAGTAGCTGTAACGTCCCAAGGAAGATCTTCGTCATAGAACCCTTCCTTGTTGGCCAGGTATTCGAATGATTCGCTGACATTGGGCTGGTATGCAGGAGTAATCGGCACAGGGAACACGAAGCTAAGCGCAAGGTAAACGGCAGCGGAGGTGGAAACGGACAAGATCCATCCCAAGCTAGAAAAAATTAGAGTGGGTATCGGTGTGGTGCGCGAAGACTATACCTGTATAGATTAACAGCAGCGAGGCTCACAGTCCCTGGGTTATACCCATCGGCGATTCCGGAGATCGTAAGGCCTGTGCCAGCACACCACGCCTTGACACGTACAATTATTTTGGGTTTCAAATTAATGGGTTTAATGCTTACGACTATCGCTCGCCAGTTGAATCCGCCGGCGAACCAGTAGAGGGACCCCGATTTTGCATCAAATAGAGACGGGCTAGCATCGATGATAATCAGTTCAAACTTCAGCGCGTAAGATTCTCTACGAAATGGCTTACACGTGAATGCTAAACGGCAGAATCAGTTATTTATCGGATGACAGACGAAGAAGGGACTTACTTTCCCCGCCGAAGCACATAATAATCCGCCCATAGGGGACCCAGGACAGCGCCCATCAAAACGGTATACGATCCAAGGAACGTTATGAATTTCGCTGCACTCGTAAGGAACTTCCACGGCACAATTGCGAATCCGAGGATCCAGACAACGATTTGCCCGCGAACAATAGTAAGATACTTCGGAAGGAGACCAGTCATATCTGCACCGAATGGAATCTGGGTTAAATGATGAAAAAAAACATGAACGGAATGAGGGAAGCAAGACGAACAGAGTTGGCAGAAAGGTTGGTGCCAATTGTCCCGAGGCACATTGAAATCGCGACGAAAAAGCATCCGGTACGGGCTGTGGCGTTCCAGTTGGCGTCAAGGACGGCGTTGAGCTGGTCCCTGATCGAAACATAATTGAGGCGAACAATAGGATCGTGCTGTTAGAATCCTTACCACATGTTCCAGTAGGCCTGGCCGTAGAGGACACGAGTAGCGCAGGCTGTGGAAATCGAAAAGAAAAAGATCAACGTCTAGAGGGTTTTCCGGTCATGGTTTGAATCAACTATTGAAAAATCACACGCCTTGATGATGACCATGGACACTCCTTGCGGCCATCCGGCGTCGCTTGGTTTTTTCGCATACCGCTATGCAACCGCGCATTAAACATCAGATTTTCAACGACCACGAATCGTACCGCGATATCCGGTTGGTTCAATATCATTGGACTGAGCGTTCCCATCACGCTGTTGATGCCACTAACGATAGCTAAAGCAAAGATGAACGTCGAGTCGTAGCATAAATGCTGGCAATAAGTACCCCATCCCAAAGCGGCACCATGAGCTGGTTCAACAGTAATATTGGCGTTGAAAGTACCCCAGTCGGCACCTGGAGCGCCGTGTTTGAACTTAGGCAATATTTTATTCAAGTTTCAACGCACCGGCACGAGTAACCGCCCATATGAAAAATCCGATTACGGCTGGTGGAACGAGAATTCCCTTCAGGGGCTGTGGCAATTTTATGAATAACTGTTCTCAAAGATATAGAATACGATACCCAAAGCCAATAGATGCGCGAAGGGTGAATCAAGATGAGGGGGCCCTGTATAAGCCAGACGAGGAAGAATGCGACGAGGCCCTGCGATGTGATCCCTGCGCTCGCTGGAAGATGGTTCGGGATGTCCGTCCATTTATGTCCAAATCTGAAGGGAACATGCTAAGATGGATCATAAACTAAAGCTCAACACGTACACACAGCGTAGCGACACAGCAAACAGGGTGCTCGCAAAGTAAGTCTGAACACCAAACCAGATGATGGCGACTGCTCCGCGTAAAGTGACGAATATCTTGGATCCCCACATTCCGAAGCTTGATCGTAATAAGGTTGGATAACCAATGTGGAGTTTTGCACCAGGCCGAGCAGTGAGAACCATTGCCAATGCGCACAGGACGGCACCAATGCAGACGGAGACCATTGATTGTCGGAAAGTCAGGCCAACCGCAATAAGGGAAGAGCCAATAGACCTAGCGCTAGTCAGATATCATGCTGTCGCTTAAAACAAAGCTATTCCTACCATTCTGCCTGGTTGAAGGACGACGCCCACCCTGTCGCATGTCTTGTGAGCTACAAAGGCCAGCGGTACTGAAAAAAACTCACAGAAGAATACGTAAGTGTGCAGCTTCCACTTGCGCTGATACAATCTCTTTACAGGGGTTATATCCACAGGACCTAAATACTGACCAGTTCAATGGATGCTGGAACAAGATCTTTATTGAACCATTGAGTGCTGCCAATATCTTTAACCGGATCGCTGAAGACGACGGGTCATCAACGAGGAAGATAAAATACGGAGAGCTCGCCCGAACATCTTTGGGATGGCGAGGGTTTTGTCGCCGCCCGAGTTTCCGCTGCTACTACTATTATGTCCAGTGAATTTCCTGAGTGTCTCCATTGTTTGACGGCAGGGGAGTAAAGTTCAAGGACAGAACAAAAACCTATATGTCGCGGTACAAGCCTGAATTCACAGCCAATCTAACGTCAGCGATAGCGGGAGTAGATAAATACGCGCAGGCCGCCGTGCAGTGGGAACATTCGTTTTATATGAAGATATGTGTGGCAGGGAAGCTTTTGAAATCGTCATGGGGTTACTGTGTTCGGTGGGGCCTGAGAATTTTTCGCAAGGGGCGGTAAGATACGAGATAGGTGAGTCGGACATACGTACACCTCAGGGCAAAGTTGGGGCAAAGCTTCCGACTTGGCGGCCGTGAAAAATGAAAGTACTAGCCAAAATGTTCGGGCACTATCGGCGAGTCATGAGAATCGGCTGGCCTGGACGTAAACAACGGAGTTGCAATACTTGCGATTCTCCAACAAGTAGCGGTGTCGCAAGAGGGCGCTTCACTGCTTCAGTCTGTCTAAGTACTGTTTCGGAACTTACAACATTGTTCGCCGGTGGCAAGCCGAGAGAAAACCGCCACGTGATCTCGGCTGAACGCGTCATTTGGCACAAAGTCGACTTTCTATGGACACCCACGTCCGACTATTCCTCGGATCCCCTGCGAATCGAAGTTATCGAACAAGCATTTAGATTGAGACTCGTAGTCTCTCATAAGCCACCATGTCTCGCCGTGGCTTCTAGAACCTCCAGAAACTCGCGTCGGAGATCCGGTTTTTTGGCCGTGTAAGATAATGTTAAGAAGCGCGTCTTCGCCGCCCGTGAGCTCGACGTCCCAGCGTTAGGATGTGCTCGACCTGGAAACTCGGAATCGACGTTGGAGGTCAGTCTTGAAGCCGCTTAAAGATTGCACGTTCAATAAATTTTCAACAGGAACATTCACTGGTATGTGTAGTATTTAATGAAAGCCTTCTAATCTTCTATATGTAGATGGCATCCTGTATAACTATGCAAACGGGGACTCATACCGCTCTAAAGTCCTTTCTACTCCAGAGAATCAGGCGAAAGGCGTTTTGGCCGCTGTCGCGCAACTAAAGTACGTTCAGGAATTCACTGCTGCAAAAAGTTGATCTGAACCGTGCCAAGGTCGCTCGTGCCGAAAGGAGTGACCTTGGATGTATATTCCCTCCATCATGGCACAACCGTCGCCACCAATGGTTATTTTTTCCAACTCTGTTTCCTTTGATATGCTTTTGTTTATAGATTATTGCAGCGCTTCTCGAAGGAAACGGGGCCAAGGTGGCACTCATAGTAACACAGGGTGCGCTCCTTTATGTGACGTGGGGTCAAGGTTGCACCAATGCTATGGCGCAGGTTATCGCGACATTCTTGTCATGAGGAGATCGCAAGTGCCGGGGGGACTGGGGGCCTGGGTGGTATATCCGAAACAGCAACCACTGGCATCCCTCGAACTCGTCTGTTGTCTATTTCTTTGTCAACTCATGAGTTCTCATCAGCTATATTTCCCAGACAGTCGAGGCCTCTGGTAGAATCGGGATAGATGGGTCTGAAGTCCGCCCTTTCGATGAAGAAGGATTTAGACAACGAATACAAACCCTCAAGAACAAGGGACCGGAGGCGATCACTGTTTCCTTCATCAATAGCTTCGCGAATAACTTACACGAAGTGCGAATCAGTTCTTCCGTCTAACCTTGTTCACTGATGAGTTACACCTAGCTCGCTGCTTCTCGAATTCTTCAAGAGGAGTTCCCAGGCATACCAATTAGTCTCTCTAGCACCATTTTGCCGGAACTGATGGAGTATGAACGGACACTTGTGAGCATCCACCGAATTAATTTATATTTCCCCACGAAACCTCTCAGACGACGGTCGTTTCGGCCATGGTCCGTCCGAAGGTCGAGAAATACCTTGATGCTCTTCAGAGCGAACTGAAGGATATGGACATTCGTATATTGAGGTCCGACGGGGGACTCACGAGCCCAAACCTTGCTAAAGAGTACAGCTGTAATTTATTATACTCGGGTCCAGCTGGAGGAGTCGCAGGCGTTGCAGGGATGATAGCCCAGAAAACAAGCTACAAAAATTTATTAACCTTCGACATGGTAGGATTTGTCCAGTTTACCCAAAGTCATAGTTGACCTCAAATTACAGGGAGGAACTTCGACAGGTTGTAAAAGTCCAGAATATTTCAAATGCTTGGCTGATATCTCCTCAGACGTTTGTCTTATCCAGAATGGCATCCCGAGTTTGCGACGGGAGACAACAGTGGGTGATCTGACCGTCCGAGCACCCTCTGTCGATGTCCGCACAGGTAAACAGCTCTGTTCACATGATGTCCAGGGCTGATTTAATGTCCAGTGGGTGCCGGAGGTGGGAGTGTAGCACATGTTCCCGAAGTCACCAAAGCTTTGAGAGTCGGGCCGGAGAGCTCTGGTGCGGTACCTGGTCCTGCCGCATACGGCAAGGGGGGATTGAAAGCAACAGTAACCGAGTCTGTTTTGTTTCCCGATTGTGTTTAAACTCCGCTGAAGTCGTATTCGCCAGCGCCAACGCTGTTCTGGGGTATCTGCCGCCTGCTCTTTTAGGCGGGGCATTTAAACTTGATTTCGCAGCCTCAAGGAGAGCAGTACAGATTATCGCGGATGGTGTTGGCCTGACGTTATACGAAGCGGCCGAGGGAATACTAAAATTGGCCAATGAGAAGATGTACGGTGCTCTGAAGAGTGTTTCTGTCGAGCGGGTTTGAAATAGTTTCCCCTTTTTCGTCTTATCCTTACTTGAAAGTCAGGGACACGACCCTCGCGATTATTCTCTGGTGGCCTTCGGAGGGGCTGGACCTCTCCATGCTTGCTCACTCGGTAACTGCATGCAGCATTCGAAGTCCATATATTAACAGTTTTGCAGCGAGGCTTTGCCAGTCATACCCTGCTATCATCCCACCCTCACCAGGCGGTGTGTCGCCTTTCACATGACTTGATTCAGTATACGATAACGACCTTCCTAGTGCTCTGTGCCTTCGGGGATGCCATCACTGCACTTCGTCATGAGGCTGGCCGCACATATATCTGCAAGCTCGTCGACGTTACAGCATCCGAAGTCATCGACACCTGCAAAACTCTTGCGAATCAAGCCTCTGAAGTACTCGAAAAGCAAGGTATTCTACCAAACAGGCAGAGCCACACCTTCGAAGCGGATATGCGATACTCTGGACAGGCGCTAAGTCTTCCTGTCGGGTTTGCTTTGGAAGACTTACAGCGAGACGGGCTCGAGGTCTTAGAGCGGAGGTAATTTCTGGAGGAAGATCTTCTACATAGCTTGACCTTGCTTTCTTCAGCTTCACATCGCTTCACCATTCCCTCTTCACGTACTCGCTCGATATACGTGTAGAGATTATAAATCTTCGCAGCCGAGCAGAGGAGATCTCGGAAGACGTTATTCTCAAGGACCTCTCAAAGTCGGATAAGGGGGGCGTCCCGTGTAATGAGGCGCTATCTGGAAGAACCGAGATATACTGGAACGGTGTCACCTACACCGAGGTCCCCATCTGGGAGCGTATCAGTCTCAGAGATGGCGACAATATCGCTGGCCCAGCAATCATCACGGAGGTTTTTCATCCTGTCCTTTCTGCAGCCAGTTATGTAACAAGGATGTAGATGGACTCCAACACCATAGTGATGCCGGACCACCGCGCAGAGGTCGATCGATTCGGGAACATCCTACTTTGGCCGATCGAGGCAGGGGTGCGGACAGAGGCGGAAGACAATCAGAAGATAATCACGGAACTTGTGGAGGCCGCCCTCGCTAATACGAGACTGGAGATGGATGCGTTGATTCTGCGATCAGCATTGTCGCCCGCCATGTAAGTGGATTTGATCGGGAAATAGCCTGGCTAATTTCTGGAAGGCGGGAACAGCTGGATTATTTCCCAATGATTTCCGCCGGTGCCGGGCCAAGTGCGTACATTACGACTAGCCTTTACATGTGTGAATCGATTTTTCCTAGACGACGGCAGATGGTGGTGGGGCAATTTGGTCATACATCCAGGCAAGGCAGTGTCGTGCTCGCGAGGAACGAGAATTCTTATTCTCTGCAGCATTTCCTCCAAATATGGAAGGACGATCGAAGAGGGGATGTGTTCTTGACCAACGACCCTTATGATGTGCAAGTACGTCTTTCGTTTCATAGATGGAGCCAACGAACGAACGAGAGCACAGGGCGGTATTTCGCATCTTAATGACATGCTCGTGATGTTGCCGGTTTACCACAACGGCAAGCGTGTGGCCTGGACCGCGAACCAAGGTCACTTCACCGAGTACGTGCACCTGTTTGACTTGCCAACCCATTGCCTGATCCAACGGTGTACAGCGTCGGCGGCCAGAGCCTGGCTCGCTCCAATCAACGGTCGCTCCATATTCGAGGACGGCATCCAAATTCCGCTGTCTAACTTTATGACGGGGGGGAATTGAACGAGGCGCTGGTAAATGTGTGTCCCTGCCACTTTGGCAGGATATAGATAATGTATTGTGATCCAGGTCATATGCCGGAATTCCCGCACGCCCGACTTCTCTCGCGCGGACCTGCACGCCCTGGTCGCAGCCTGCCGCATCGCGGGGCAGAGGCGCGTCTGCAGCCTGTTGCCTTAGATCTCCACGCTCATCCTTCGATGCACAGAGTCTCCGAGATGTGCACGCGCTTCGGTACGGACGCGTTCGAGAGGGCGCTGGACGATCTACTCGACCGGAACAAGATCGCGTTTGCGCAGCTGCTCAAGACGAGTATCCCCGCTGGACGGATGACGTTTAGGTACGCTGAGGCGATTTGCGACCCATGCAGACATGTTGATGAGGCATAGTGATTGGATGGACGACGATGGGACGGGAATGGTAAGATGACATTCGCTCGTTGATTATCGCCGACTTTGTGTGTAGGGCCCATGGAAAGTCTCATGCACCATGTTCAAGGAACCGCTCGAAGACGGGTCGGGCGAGAGGCTGGTGTACGACTTCGATGGGACGGGTGAGAGCTGCTGGTCGTTTCGAGTATTTTTAGCATGCCAACGAGTCTGTAGATCCACAGGCCGAATCGAGCGTCAACTGGCTCGTTAGTCCCGTAAGTCATGGCAATGGCTCCGAACTTGCGCTAATCTTGCATCTACAGACAACCTGGAAGATGTGCGGCATGAGTTCCTTTACGAGGCATCTAATCTGAATCCGGACCAGGCGCTCCAGCGCGTACTTGATCAAGGCGTTGGACCCGAGTATCACCCTCAACGATGGTGCGTTTAGCTAATAATCCAGATGCATTGAATGACCGGAGAACACTGCAGGCGCATATGACCTGATGGACGTGCGTATTCCACTCGGGACACTGTTAAATCCAGTGCGGCCCGCCGCGCTCTCGTGCCGCACGCACCTGCTTGGGCGTACGCTGGATTTGATCCTCGGGCTCATCGGGCAGCGCCAGCCTCGCATGATGACAGCCGCGGGCTTCAGCGACAGTACGCCTGTCGCGTATTTCGATAACGCGCGACTGATGCTAGACCAGGCCCGCATCTGTTTTACAGCGGGTGGCGCGCCGATGGGACGTGGTTCCAGCTGTACCAGATCGGCTTTGGTGGTGTTCCTGGGCGGCCGGTCGGCGACGGACTCGTAAGCGGCGTTCTCTACCACGATATTTCGCCTGACCGCGCGTGCAGGATGGCCACTCGATGTTCCCCTCGATGAAGACGGTGCCGAACGAGGTGCGCGTAGATTGCATAAATGATACGCCGGACAGCGCTAACAATAGTCTGCCGAGTAGTTTCTGGAGCTGTACTTCCCCTTGCGCATCGAGCATTACGCTACAATTCCCGATTCTGGCGGCGCGGGGTTGCACCGGGGCGGGAACGGGGTGCGCATCGGTATGTGGGGAGTTCTCCTCTTCCGCTATGTTCACGTTTTGACGCAGATTACTGCTTCCTCCGCGCGGGCGAACTCTCGTTACACGATGACCGGTGGCTCACAAAACCGTGGGGTGTGAATGGTGCGTCTTCATTATAAATTCTGGCTTATTGCTGATGGAAATAGGTGGCGAACCCGGTGCGAGGTCTTCCAAAACCCTCGTGCGCGCCTCCGACGGTGCTCGCATCCCACTCCCATCCAAAGGTGACTTCATCGCTGTACGAGAAGGGGACGTTCTCGAGTGGTACGTTCTGCGCTGCCAGCTTTCCGCGGAAGCTAACGAGCGTCTTTTGGTCCCAGGTGCACATGGGGGTACGTAGAGGATTTTTGGTCTCTCTCAAACAGCAGCTTACTTGCGATATAGTGGAGGAGGTTATGGCGCGCCGTACGAACGGCCCGCAGAAATTGTCGCCCGGGAGGCGCGGGAGGGACTTGTGTCCCTCAATGGCGCGCTACGATACGGTGTCGTATTGACGGACGAGCTGGAGGTAGAGACCGCTGCGACAGCAACGCTGCGCTCTGATATGGCGGCGAGGAAGGCCGGGGAAGGACGGCAGGAGGGCGCGTTCGAGATTAACCGCGGTGGAACGCTGGCGGAGGCGTTTGCAAGATGTCAAGAGGAGGTGCGTCTGTTATTCCTTGCGACCAGTGCTTGAAGCTCAGTCTACATGACAGACGGGCCTCCCCCCCACGATTGCCGAGTGGGCGAGCACTGCGCGGACCGGCAGCTGGATTGGAACATATCATTGCACTACATGCAAGGCGACAGCAGGAAGATCGAGAAGAATTTGGAACCGATTACGAGCGCTATGCGAGTTTCGGGACAGATGAAGAGGCTGGCGTGCGAGGCGGTGGCGTGCGGAGATGTTGTTAGGGTCAGAAGGATATCGCTGTCGCGCTCGCCTCAAAGAGATCTGTTTTGTAGTAATGATTCAGCAGAGTTTGTGGGAAATTGTAGGAAAAACTTACAAGTCAGCTCCAACTCGTAGCCTTCTTACTCCCTGATATCCCGTTAGCTTTGCTTCACCGAGCTTCGCCTAGCGTCTTCGAGTGTCTTTTGACAACACTTGATCATATTCAACTCGTACGTCGTCTCAATTGAAGGACGGATTGAGCTCCCCGATACAAGAAACGTCAGAATTTCAAAGGCGCACAGTCAGGGAAGGCAAGAGAACTGAATGGAGTGCGCTGGGACTGCGAAGTTGGGCAGAAAAGTGTTGAAGGATCATGACTCGGAGGTCGCAGCCAAACAAGACCACAACGCGTGTCTGGTCTCTTCTCTCGTTTGGGTTTTCTTTTTATCTCGAATATCTGGAGTGCTTTGTAACCATCGACAATCGCACCTTTTTTTAGTCATTTATCCACACCTCCGATGTCGCGAAATAAACCTCTGGTGACTGGCTGCTCACCAACGTTTCCGCTCCAGTAGACAAAGAAAGCAACTACAGTCAACGCTGTTATAACCCATCATTGCGATAAACCATAATCTGCACTACCTCATGAATTTTCGCTGAAACGGAGGTGGTTCTCAATCAAAACCCATAACTCTCCAATACTCAATAATCCATACAATTTCCGGACTGAAAACCCATAATTTTACTCCTATCTTTT
>JARJLF010002333.1:0-41905 GCA_029378395.1 Mycena leptocephala
GTCGTTGATGCTTGGAAATGCGACGGTGTTTGGCAGAATATCGTTCCTACAGATGCGTGCCAGTAATTCAGCAGTGCCTGCGGCCCTAATCTCGGTGGTGGTTCCCTGGAGCTCGGTGGATATTGTGTACACGGGTCGAGAATCTCGATACAGCGTGGTATTGATCATGCTGTCCTTGGAGAATGTGAGACAGATTGGTGGGGCAGAGTCGACGAGAGTGAGTTGGGAATCCATGCCGCCAGTGGGGGTGTCCGGAGACGATGACCACGCATCATGATTAATACTTTCACAGCCTTGCCTCCAAGAATAGGAATATACAAAAGGGGATTTATCATTTGGATGAGATTTTTCTCAGGCGACGTATCTGATCCAGAGCTTCCTGAGGCACGATCAGTAGCAGTCATTACCTTAGCGCTTGGTCGGCCATAGAGTAGATCAAAGGTCCAAAATGACCCCTACCTCCGGCCATTTATAGAGTAAAACAGGCCGAAAATGGCTGGGGTCGGTCGTAAATAGAGTAAATCGCGACATATCTATATCAACCGAGGTACGAGGTAGAGCGTCCGTCAAGAGAGAAGCCCGGACGAGAATTTTTTTTGAAAACAGTATATAGTCTGGAGGGCCAAGAGAGTATTTTTTACTGCCTCACGTTGAAACAAACAGTCCAGTGGGGTTGTCAGGTTGTGACGTGCGAGAATGCCCAAAAATGTGGCACGAGAGCGAAAATTCGCCTTCGAGGACAAAAAAATTGGCATTTTACCATTAGGGGTTGAGAGTGAAACAGCCCAGGAGATGACAACTTCATGGAGTAAAACAGGCAAAAATTGGGCCGGAAATCCGACCAACCTCCAGGGTAGTGACCGGGAGCCTCCGGAGGTCGTACTGGAGGAAGCGGGTACCTGGTGGGAGGAAGCGAGAGATCATGATGCGCCATCAAAGTAAATCGATGGGCCATTGCCAGTTTGTTCGGCCGGACTTGCCGAGTGATTTATTGGAAACATTTTCATGTTTGGCCTGAGCATATATGTTGTGAAGACGGATGTTCCCTGTGGGCCCTTCAGTTCGAAGGTACCTCACTTACGATAGAGTGGATAGACTTTCAGCCTGATAGCTCGGTATTTGATGTTGGTTTATAAACAGGTCTCTAAGCCAGGACCTCAATTTCATCCATGTCGCGCGCAAGAAAACTTAAAAAAGCTGCGCCCAACCTCAGAATATTCCCAGTCAAGACCAATGCAGCACGCTAGTGTCGGATGGGCGATGACCAGGACGTGTATACAAACATTTGTAGTGTACCTAATTAACCCGCCGCAGCAAACCCACCCCCAATAGCAGCTGGGACGGCACCCCGTTTTGAACGAGACTAGAAGGGAAAAGAGGATGAGCGCGAGGAAAGGATAGCTGTAGCAGGCTACGAACCCTGTAACACCACGCGAGGAGGAAGCCCAGTATGATCACGAGGAAGAGGCCGACGAATATTAGATATACTGGAGACAAAATGAGATTAAATCGTCATATGGAACACCGAAAGAACGATTGAAAACGCGCACGCACGTTTGTTTCTCGTGAATGATGGTTTTTTCGAGCTACGTTTAGCGAGCAATATAGTCTCAATTATTTCGCCTGGTTCGGCCATGGCCATGTGACCGCGGGGGAGGCAGAACAGCGCGACGAGACCGGAGAGGGCGACGATGGCGATCAGGGCGGGAAAGAGAATTTGTCGAAGACGTCCATTGCACGCGCGGGTGTGAGTTGGCGAGGACCATTCGTCATCACGGCCAGGCGATTTCGTCTGCAGAGGCTTGCTCGTAATATTGGTCCTGTTTTGGGAGGGGCTTCATTGTTGGTTGCGATACCGTGACGAGCCCAAGATGAAAGGATGAAACGTCGAGAACAGCGTGAGGCTTTATATATCCACTGTCCAGCCGACGTGAGAAAGTTTGTGTCGCTGTAGTATGATTTCATTGTCAGATGAGGCCCCGGGAAGTTTCGCTAAAGCCTTGTCCGCCCATCAAAAAGCCGGTGGTGTCTGATCGTTTTACGCCCAACGCTTCCCGCGCTTCGTTAAGGATATGTCTAGAACCAAGGTAAGAGTACGACCTACCGACTCGTACAATTTTTGTGCTGGCGGGTCAGGTACTCGTCGCGAAGTTTTCGCACTGAATCCGACCTACAGGAAAGGTCGACCCCTCCCGACCTCCGCTAGAGATAATGGGCATCCCGCCGCTTCCCACGCACCAGACGAGCGACGGTTTTGAAGCTTGGCGGCATGAACATACTCCACGTAGAAGGGTGAAAGTGAGTGGCCCGCAAATCCTGATCCGTGTTCTTGCGACTCTTGTTTTCTGGAGGACGATCATGACATCATTGCAACGTGTTTTGCTGAGAGGTTTGACACTGGTTCAGCTTTCTACAAAACACTTTCATTTACAGCTGTTTGCAAATGTAATGACTTGGTAATGACATTCCTCAAAATTTTTGAAATAAACAAACTTTGATCCGTCGAATTGTCCGGTTTCTCCATCAAATTTCGGCCGTTGAGGACTTTGAGCGGGACACACGGCGGTGACCTCACCAAGAGCTTTGAATATTTGCATCCGCGATAAGCGATACAAATTTGCCCGATGACATAGCGAGATAGGGAGCAATGATCGATTTGTGGTAGGTTTACGCCCGATCGTTGTTCATGGCAGAATGTTGATCCACGAAATCACAGACTTATGTACCGCCGCTGGATTAATTTGGAAACTTGGAAACTGCGGTCGATGAGGTCGAATTTTGCACCCACGAACACATACAGTATGTTCACCCTACCTGTGCATGCATTCCGCGCCTTGATATACATAGTTTCATAACACTGTGGTGGTCGACGCCATTTAAACGAGCTCAACTACCAGCCTCTGCTCCATCTTGCTCTTAACCACTTTCTTGAACACTCCGCAGCGCAACGGTGGGCCTTATGTTTTGTTTCCAATCTAATTCATTTCTTTCGCTCTGTCCGCCCGGCACCGTATAGTCCCCACATTCTTGTTTTCCCCATTATATTCTCTTGCATTACTGCTTGACTTCAACCTCCGGCGGAACCCTGGTGCCTCGGGCTCTAGGACGTCTACGATAACATTATCAATATGGATGGAATCCGTAGGGCTCGTCTTCATTCACGTGATGGTGAACAGTGATTAGTACTTGCCGTAGACGTCCGAAGATTGGCGGACCGAAAGTGTGTTGTGGAGGATTTCAGAGGTGGGCTTTGATGGAATTGCCAAATCGAGACGCGGGAGGTTTGTTGTTTGTATTTGTGTGTATCCGAACGTGCAGGCAAGCGGGAGCATACACGTCGGGCTTCTGCAGCAACGCTTATTGGTGCCGGAGGACGCGTCTTCGATCGGCGACGCGGGACTTTAGCATTCCTTGGGGTTTCTCATTGGTGACTACACAACAACTCGTACCAAACAGGTCTCCGCTTGATCCCAGATTCCCAAGGGCCCCTGGCAACGGGCAGTCTGCGTCTTTTCTGGCCGACTCACGAAAGCGCTCGCCAGCCTGTCCCCGAGGCGTGAAGCCCACGATTGCGCTGCGTTCTTGCAGCATCAACTTCATCTGAGTAGTCTAGTACCACTACAGGCCACGCTACTTGTGCTAGACTGGCTCCTCTCCCGGGCCCAAAGCACGCGTTCTCGCGCGCCCCGAAAGCCCGAGAACGTGTTAGCGACCGGTCGTGCCTAGGGCTGGATTGGTCGAGTGGTTCTCCTCAAATTGTTGCCCAGAATGGCAATTCCACTACGCCCCGTGCCCAGAAAACGGATTGGTTCTTTGTTGGACCTCTACGGACCTCTAAGCGCCCACGCCCGAATAAAATTGGACGTGATTCATTGTTGCCGAGCTCATTGTCTCAATGAAGGCCACGCGCGATTGCCTAATCGGGTATCCTGTGCTTCAAATTCCAGGAGACCGCCGCTTTGGTGGATCCTTTGTCCAGCACAGGGTACTTAAGGACTTGCGACTGTGTCGGTATGCCACCGCACCAACGACCCCAGCCGATTTTTTTTGTCTGTGACAAACCACTGCACCTCTGCTCACGGATTTTACCTCATGTCTTCCCCCCGCATCGCCTTCCTCCCCTTCATACCCGGCGACCAGCCCCTCTCCAACGGGATCTCTGCCATCCCCGACCTCGACGATGTGATCTTCGGCTATGACTTCCACGCGCCGGACGCGTCCCCCGACCTCCTCGACGCGACCGCCAACACGTTTACTCTTTCCGCCGTGTTCCCCAAGACTGACCTGTCCATGGAGTCCGTTGAGGACATCTTTGCCGACCTGCACGCCGTGTGCGCATACCAAGCGTCGTTCGACCCCCTCGTTCTCCCGTCTGCGCCTTTCCATCCGTGGGATCCTGCCGACGTTGCGGACACGCCACCTTCCGTTTCACTGCGCCGCTTGACAGACGCGAAGAGCCTGGACCCTGAGGAAGGGTGCCAGATGCGCGACCAGGTTGCCATACGCTTCCATGCTGTGAAGCTTGTCTGCGCGGCTCATGAGGATGATGGGTCAGACTCGGACGACTCAGACTCAGACTCGGAGGAAGAGGAGGTTTATGAGCCATTGGGCGGAGATGTTCGCGAGGACGCTAATACTGACTTGCAGGACACCGTTGATTTCGAGCAAGCTTCGCTACGCCCTTCGCCGGTGCGTTCTATGCGTCCCCTCTCTGGTCGTCTCTTGCTCCAGTCTTCCCCTTTGTCCTCGACGCGCCGCGGCCAGCGTGCCTCCGCGGCTTCTATTTCGCCGCGCCATCCCAGTCCAAGCCTCGGGTTAAAGCCAAGGCCAAGGACACCACCGCCGTCTCCCCTACCGCCTCTACTTCCGGCGTCGTCAATTCGAAGAAACGCAAGGCCAAGCGTGCCGCTGGCCCCCGCGCCAGCAACAACGCGTCGTCGTCCACTCGGATACCTCCTCACGACACCCTGATATCCCCATCATCCCCGGCATCAACGAGGACGGTCTACCTGCGCCACCCAACAGTGCCAACGTCCCGCCGAAATTCCACTTCCTCCTCCGCACCGGTTTCACCCTCTGCGGGCGCGGCATGAAGTGCTACGACCCGAAATGCAAACGGGTAACAGGCAACTACGCGGACATGATGCGCCACTTCCAGAAGCACTTCCGCTCCTGTGCTCAGCCTTCTGCGAGGGTTGCCCGCGCTCGTTCTCGCGCGACGACGCGGCACGCGTCACATGCTTTCGATGAAAAAGGACGACCCCGGGCACTGCAGTTCGGCGCGGAAGGCGTTCTTGATGACGTTCAACGAGCTGCCGGCTGTGGGGAGAAGCGCGCGAACTGCAACTGGAAGGACACGACGGCGATTGCGACGATGGACAATGCCTTGTACGTTTTCATTCTCTTTCCCCGTGACTCAGATTGATTGGTTTGCAGGGTCGAGTTGTCGACAACCTGTTCGCTTCCACTTGATCTTCCATTCTCTCCACCGTCGGCGCATTTCCGCGCCCTGTCCAACGTTCCTTCTTCCACATGTTTTCCTTCCATGCCCCATTCCCCATCTCGTCTTGGCTCATTTCCTAATTATTCAGCGTCTCGGACTAGGATACAGTACCATATGCACGATTCAGTCACTCGTAAGTATAATCTTCTGCCATAATTTTCTCCTGTCGATGTAGCTGTAACCTTTACCATGCACTCCTGTCTTTTATACCCACCTTCTTCTATACCCATCTCTCTTTCCTTCACTGATGCCTAGTATGAATGAAATCGGCTCTTTGATGACTTTTTTGTGTGAGCGCTGAAAACCGATGGAAGTTTGATTGTGACCTCCATTTCAGTCGTGTCGGCTGCTCTGCCTTGCCTGATGTGGTCCAACCTTGGGCGGGCTTGGCAGATGCGGATATATCGAGTCCGGGTATGCTAGTCTCAGGGTTCGGCTCGGTCCACTGTGCGTCCAGGCGGTGGTCCAACTACGTCTGTCCCCATTGAAGAGACTGAAGATTATGTGACACGAGGAGGTAAAATGAAACGTGCAGAAGCGCTGCGGGTCGAGGGGAGATCACTGCGGGTGAGAAAGTAAGGATCATATAATGGATGACATTCAGAATGAAGAGTTTTGCGATATACACAGACCAGGACATGGGTTGCTTGGCCGGCCGCTCTTTCAATTCAATTTCCTTCTTCATTCCAGCCACGCGAGCCTGCGGGTTCACAATATTAGAAAATTAACACAGTAGGTGCGAAGCAAATAAAACATACCGGGTGATTTCTCCGCGTTGCTTCTTGGCAATAACCACATCCGCGTCGGCCCAAAGTCCGCGTCCCAATCACCCACTCATACACTTAACCATCGTGGACGGTACTGAGTCAGGGACGTGGAAAGATATGCATGTCGAGAAGAGCGTAGATTTTTGTGAAGCTCAGGTTCCAATACGGATCCCTACCCGGGAGGACGATTCAGTTAATCGTTGCAAGAGCGGTGCGACGAAGCAAAATCACGGCAGAGATATCTATTATAAACTCTAGACAAATTTATGCGATTTCGGCGCTCACATCCCCAGGAATCTTGTACTGTTGAGCTCAAAACGAAGGCTCTTAGTCTATGCCTGGGACGCCGAGGAAGAGCGCTCACCATCTAACTCCCCAGAGCGACGTCTCGCTATGAAATCCTCCGCGTGACTCCAGTAATCAATACTGGCCTGGACACCCATCTGCCAGTCCTTGAGAAAGTGCGAACGCACCATGCACACGAATCGTACATCCTGCGCGAGAGCTCCGAAAGCGGCCTGTAATAGTGGTGACCGAGGTGGTGTGCAGAGGCAAATGAGAACGGACAGGGACATGCACGTCTTTAAAACAGTGAGGCAATGGGGCAGAAAAGATAGGTCCATAAATGAGAGATGAGAGAGCCGCGGCAGAAGTGCAAGCCGAGCCCAAATACCGATGTCGCCTGGTGAAATGGGTTCGGGAGGTCCCTTTATGTCGAGATGGGTGATACGAGAAAAAAGGGAATGGGTGTGCGGTAGAGTACGGAAGAGAGGTCGTGGATCAGCGTAGAGGCGCCTGAGTGGGCATGTGGGCATGAGCGACTGAAGTATGTTGTCCGCCCGGTCCTGACGGGCTATTGACAGATTTTCCAGGCATGTGCACACGGACAAGACAGTCTCCGCATTTTCGATATCCGTTGGCTGGGGACCCATAAAAATATTCAAATGGCGCACAGAGCGAGCAAAAAAGGATGCTGGTTTTGAGCGTACTGCGGCCAATAGAACTTCCCAAGTGAAGATAGGATAGCCCTTGATTGCTGTGCTGTATCCGACACTGACGGAGAAATACAGCAGGGGCTCAACCCTGAATCGCATAGGAAATATTGACATACGTTTCAGTGGGCATTCACGGCGCACGCGGCCAAGTATCACGCACCACTCCTTAACGCGCCAGCCGACCAACATCAGCTTCGGGATCCCCACGGGTCGCGACAGGGCGCAAATTTCGAAAATATGCCTCTCTAACTCGAGCGGAAGCTCCACAGCCAAGGAAGAAAGTTTCATCTCCAACGGTGTGAGGTGGTCTGCAGCAAGAGTGACAGGTCGGAATGTTCCGTGTGAGTCATGACACTGACGAAGCGTCGCTTAATGGATGTTACATCCTCAGTCGCGCATTACTCTCCTCCCCACCGGCCTTGCCCCTCGATTGGAGAGAGAAAACTTCACGCTTGCCAACACTCTCGCAGTCCCCAAATTGACCCCAATGCGTCGGTTGCATGGAGTGGAGAGCTAGTGGACTTGCCGGAAATTGAAGCTTTATATATATTCCTCGCGATTCAGCGCCGAGCGAATCCGCCAACTTCTTCCGCGCTGTTGTGCGGCATCCAATTCTCTACGTAACGGCAACTGTAGCCTCGTGGGGATCCCGCGATCGCCAACCTCGCGGATCCCATAATCCATTAAGCAGAATCAGTTCCCAAAGATTTGTACACGGTAAGTGCCCCAGTATGATAGCCTCTCTGGCGTCCTTCTCCATGTCCCGCTCGGCGCACGTTCGCTCGGAGTAACCCGATGGTAGCCTGGAGGCGTGTGCACACCACTTGTCCTGTCTGACCACCTCAAATTCAGTGCGGTTAGATCTCGAATACTTCCATCCTTGGTGATGATGTGGGCCTTTCAAGGCTTTAAGCATGTTGTTTCTTTCTTATTTCCGCCTGTCCTGCTGCCGTCTTTTTCTCGCGGTATTCAAGTTGCGATAGGCATAGACTACTAGCACTGCACCTTTCTTTGTTCAAACTTCAACCACCCCCTGCCCTGCTCGAGCTCGTCCTATTCTGCGGCGCTCTGTTCCACCAGTCCGAAAAAACTCCGAAATCACGGCTGCAGAGTGCGTTATACATCATTAAATCAAAACCGCTTCCTTACTCATTATCTCTTATTACTTATACGATGATGAACCTTGATCAAGACCATCTTCTGATTCAAAATCAATATGTGATTCAATTCAGTTCGCAACACTATCGCAACATGAGATTCTGTGATCGTCAAGGTGATCGCCACAAAGTAACGGAAAGTTACATATATAGGTCAGCCACTATTCTGTGTTTCCTATTAGACGCAGGATTTGCGCCGTGTGGGGAGAAAACACATGGCGTAGAGAACCTTTTCGCTGTACAGCAGTATACAGTACTCTGCACAAGTGAACTGCGTTCCATCGCAAGCGCTTACCCCATCCATCCTTATTCCTTATCAACCAACAGATACGAACGATGAGCGATTCATGATGTCCCCACACAGTCGTGAGAACCATATGGTCATATGGCTACTGGAGATCTTGCATCTGAAATTGGGATTCCTGGCATATTCGTTTTCGCTCCTTCTTCCCTCTCGACGACGAGGCTGGCTTAATTTTTCTTGCTCCCTCGACTATATTTACTCTTTCTTTTTCCCTCGACGAGCCTCTCTGTGTTTTACCTAGCCATGCTAACCGACGCTCCTTCCATCTCCCCACCGGCAGCCATTTCA
This sequence comes from Mycena leptocephala, assembly GCA_029378395.1. Lineage (NCBI taxonomy): Eukaryota > Fungi > Basidiomycota > Agaricomycetes > Agaricales > Mycenaceae > Mycena > Mycena leptocephala. The sequence goes on from JARJLF010002333.1 coordinate 9,015, forward strand.
TTATGTTTTGTCGCAATCTTATACGGTGGGCTCTGCTGCACCGAGACGGTGTGCTCTTGTAACTAATTGGCCTCCTCGTAGGCATGCATCTTATTGTTTTTCCTGCGGCCATATATGTTCTTTTGTAAGCCACATAGTGTCCGCAGTGCTGCATTACTGACGCCATCTTTGCAGTCGTAAACAGCTCACGAGAAGTATCCTAGTGATGCTTGCAGCTGTCGTATTCATGTTTATGATGTCGACAATGCTAACCGTCACCCTGTTCGCGTCGACCATCCTTGACGGTACCCTCCTCGGTATTTATTTCAACACACGGGCTCGAGCACGGATACTCATGTGGCCTCGAAATATGAACGTGCGTGTTCCTAACTATATATTGGAAGCAGCGCCATGGAACTCATGTCCTGGCAGCTCATTGTTGCCGACGCAATAGTTGTGTGGAGGATGATAGTGCTATATAAAAATAAAGTCGTCCGCATTGGAATTTTATTCCTCTTATTCTCATTCGGCAGTGAGCTACAGAGCGCTTCCCCCCCGTTTTATACTGACCGTCTTTCCCCAGCGCTCGCACTGTTTAACAGTATTGGAGAGCCAATCAACGGGCCATTTGAGCGAGCACTTGTTCTATCCACGGTTGCTTCATTCCTGAGCTTCGGGATAAACCTCATCGCCACTTCGGCGATATCATGGAAAGCTTGGTGCGCGTCCAGCGATTCCCAGTTCGCGACAGTTCTAACAACTCCGCAGGACGTATCGGCGAAAATACCCAAAGTCTTGGACGGGCACTCGGTCCTCAAACGCCGTCAACAGTGCTCTCCTGCTTCTCATTGAGACCGGTCTTCTGTACTTGTCGTGGCAACTGCTGGCCGCCACCATCAGCTACCTATCGAGTCAATGCGACGGACAGACCCAGTCGTGCATGAATATACAGTTTGCATCTAACGCATTGGCCGAATCGACGACAATTATTGCAGTGAGCTTTCATCTGTCTGTACAATTAATTGCATAGGATTCATTCCAGGCTTTCAGGCTCTGTATCCCACCTCGACATTGGTGATCGTGGCTTTGAAGAAGTCGATAGCAGACAAATGCGGTCCACTTCCGAGCACCACTGCTGTTACTTCACCGACAAGCACGAACGGCGCCAAAAGTCCGGCGGCATTAAGAGTCCAAATGCCTCAGGACGGGTGGTGGCAGCCCCCTCCCTCTCGGGGCGGCGTTTTAAGCGTCAAAACTGAGTCTGCCTGAGGTAATCTGCACGGTAGATATTTCCCTTCTCTCTTTTATATGCAGCGGATCTTTCTTTATTCTTTGTCCTGACGCAGAGCGTTGTTCTTTGGGAACTGGTTTTATACCCACAATTGTAGCTATCATTTTGTACTTCCGCCTGTATAATCAAGCGTGCTCGTACCGAGGTTGCGTCTTGTTCTGGAAACGGAGCCGTCATATTTCTATGAGTCTGCGGCTCCCTGCATACCTTGGAAAGGCATGCGGCAATTCGCAATCCGCTCCGATGACCTTCTACCTTCAGATCCGCTCGGCTCATGAGGTGGGTTTATTTTCAGCATTATCAATGCTCAACATGAACCTTTCAAAGAATTTGAGGACGCGAAACGGCCAAGCAGCCGCATAGTAATTACAAATGTCCTTCTGCCTCAAAATAGCGCCGGGCCCCTATGTCCCACATCTGCCCTAGCACGCGGGCAAACGCGGGCCCAGACCATTTTCGGCAGGATCCCTTCATGAGGCCATTATAGCTAGTTGCCGTCGATCTCTGGGATACTGCGACATTTTGATGGCCCCTCGGCCGACTTGATCGAGGTCGGCTGAGGTTGGCCGAAGTTGGCCGAGGGGCTCGACTGGGTTGGCCGAGGTTGGCCGACCTCGATCAAGTCGGCCGAGGGGTTATCAAAATGTAGTACGAGGTCCAAAGAATTCATGAATTCCCTTAAACTGGCTGGACCGGTTCGAACCACATGAAATTGACATAGAATAGGCCATTTATTACGGCGGTACCAGGTTGCGCCTCTGTGCCTCGCAGGAGTGAGCCAAAATCAGAAATTGCGGTCGGAAATTGTGGAAATCGCACTCTCATTTTGACCCACCATTTGCCTCAGTGCCGCGGTCGGGACCTTCAGAGCAGCGAGACTATCTCTGGCTAAAGAAAATTGGGTCGCAAATACTAGATGCATCTAGGAAATGCTTGGTTGGTATCAATTTCGGTGAAGAGAATCTCTATAGTTGCATTTGGTTCAGCTGGGAGCGAAAAAAACCCCTAGGGTCTCCGACAAAATGGGTGGGTGGTCTAGAAACACGTCTATGAACGACCTGTTTGCAAACAATTTATGAAGCCCCAGGAGAAATAAACAAAACCCTGATGAGCGGAGATCAATGCCATGCCATGATCTGTTGACGGGATCATTGCTGCTTGTCTCTCACCATCATTCATGTCACCGACGAAAACGAGTTCAGAATTTTCAATGTCTTTTGTCTCGATTCCTTCCGAAGCTCAAGTCGGGTGAAGCAGAAGAAAGCCCGATTGTCTCCTATTTATGAACGCTTATGTTGTGATTCTCGTCTCCAGACTCCTGAGCCTTGAGGCACATTCACGCGACCGATAAACACGGCGACACACCTACTTACCTTCCTGACTCGTATCTCTTGCCGGAATGATACGTTTCCCACGCTTCTCGGTGGCTTCCATTCGTCGGATTTAATATTCCATTTGGTATCTAACTGCTGGCAGTCTGCTGTGTACTTTTCAAGTCATCAAGGATGCCTGTACGTAGTCATCTCCTGCTCCTCACCTTTGGAGGCTCCCCACACCGAAATTCCGCTCTCAAGGACGACTCTCCGAATATCACTTTATGACATCATGACTTACGGCTGGTTGTGCTTCTCTACCTAGCTTTGGCGCAAAGGCGGCAAATCGTAGAAGTCTCCTCACCGCTACCCTGTTCCCACCGAGCGACACCTAACTACTCAGTCACCATGCCTCCCAGAGGGCGAGCCCGCGGCCGCACGCAGACACCCCCACCCCCGAGCCGCCGACTCTTGGTCGCGGAGCGCCAGCCGCGGCCGATCCCACGGGCGCGGAGGCCGTACGACTGAAGGACCGCCTCAGTCACACAGAGGGCAGGGGTCTCCTCATACGCGGGGAGCAGACGACTTTGCACGAGGACGTCGCCCTCGAGGGTACTCGCGTGGGCGCGGGGAGGAGTCGCAGCCCGTACTGCGTGGTAGCTCGGGGGGTATCAGTCCTGTGCGTGGGCGCGGATTCCAACATGGTAGCCCGCGCGGACGTGGGGAGGGTTCGTCTGGAAGTAGCTGGTCTCCGGGCGAGAGCGCGCGGCAATTGGTGCCCTCCCTGCGTATCGCCCGCCCGAGGGTATGAATTCGCAGTCCCGAATACACGTTATGGCTTATTTCTAGTAGCGCATATCACGACGGTCGGTGTACGAAGGCCCGAGTATGGGCAGGCCGGACAGACCTGCCGCGTCAAGGTAAACGCATTTCCACGAATGTGGCCGGCAGATCTGTGTATCAGTATGATGGTGCGCACTTTCTCTGTTCTTTGCGTAGGTGTCGCTAAAAAATATGACTGCTTTCGTTCCGACTCAGTTGGTCAGCGCCGCCGTCCTTGCTTCGAAGTGATGCACTAAAAATACCCGCGAACAGTCGTAGTGACACCGGAAATTTTCCCGAGCAATAAACAGCCCGGCATAGCACTCAACATGCGGCTGTTAGGGAACTTCAACAAATCGTTCGGCCGGATATATTCAATCCTCCCGCGGTGTACGACGGACAGAGAAGGCTCTACGCCCTCCGTGATTTGGACTTGACCGAGACCGGGGGGAAGTGGCATTTTCTTTTATCGCGTAATTTCTCATTCATAGAAACCACCCCACAAGTTCACAGTCATACTTGATGCGATGGCATACACAATCCGCCTGACACGTGTCGGGAAGGTAATCGATACAAGGTGCGATATATGGGCCGTTTAGGTTTAATCATCCAACTCTGGAATGTGAATACAGCGTTCTACTCAACTTCATCAAAGGAACCCAGTCGTCCGATGTTTCTGTCATCAATGCGCACCAGGTAAACATTGTTCGTCTTCGATCATCAGACCCACATATGTTTGTTCCCCTTAGGCTCTAAATGTCGCCCTTCGCATGGATGCGCTTTCCAACTCGAAGATCTCCGTGAGAGTGAGAGCGGAACGACGAATCTTCTACACACCATTCGATGCGGATGAACTCCATGCGGCCAAGCTGAATGCCGAAGTCGGCGCAGGAATCGTCGTCTGGCGCGGCTACCTCCATTCCCTGCGCCCTGCGATTGACCGCCTTCTCCTGAATCTCATGTCTGTACAGGTGCCATGTACCGGCCCGGGAGCCTCATTCAACTCGCGTACGAATACCTCGATGCCGATTTACCGAGCCGTTCTCCGGACGCCCTCATGCAGCTGCTGCGTGGGTCGGAAAATAGCCGTGATCGCCTCACGCAGTTCATCATGGGTCTGCGTGTCGAGTGGAAGCGTATCGGAAGCCAGCAAGACACGGTGGTGCGTAGCGTCAAGGGCTTGGGCGGCAGTGCGGACCGAGAAGACTTCAAGCGGCGCGATGGGCGGAAGACGAATGTTGCTGACTATTTCCTCGAGACGGAGCACAGGGGTCTCCAGTATCCAAGCCTCCAATGCGTTCAAGTGGGTCAAATTCGTTTTTAGATCCAACCGTTCTGAAATTCCCTCAAGGTCGGCAATGTCGAGACAGGAAAAGGTGCGCTGATCCCGCTCGAGTTATGCAACGTTGTCCCCGGTCAGCCATTGCGTATGGAGTTTCCCCAGCGGCTGGAAGTGAAGCGCCGCCTACTCAGCGTGCGCGAACCGGTGAAGCGGCTTGAGGACATTGAGAAAGGGCTTCAGGTGCGCCATATACTTACTTCTTTCTCTGAATATTTCATAATGCCCCGCAGGCATTTGGATATGGTCAATCAGAATATGCGCGCGATTTTGGCGTCAGTGTGGAGACCTCTGTGCTCTCCACCGTTGCCCGCGTACTTGATCCGCCCGCGTTGAGATATCTATCTGCATCTGCCAATCAAGAGGAGAGCGTTGTGGTATTTATTTTTAGTATTGATCATTCAAGGCGTGACGGCGGTCGACGATTTAGCACCCGGAGAATGGGACCTGGAATATGTGAGTCTCGTCTGTGTCTACCGGTTCAGATATTTGATAGTGTGCCAGGAAGGAGAAGAACTTCTACAGGCCCGCGAGGATCGAGAGCTGGGCGCTCATCAGCAGCGAGCCAGAACACAGATTCTCGCGCAATATTGCGACAGAAATGAGCGAGCGATTTGTGAGGGGATGCCGAGACACAGGTGGATGTTTTCTTGCCACAATGTCACAGTACTTCGTCTCATCACCCCGTTCGGCTGCAGGAATTGAGGTGGTCCGGGAGAAGCCGATTGTTATCTCATACCTTCGAGGAGACGACATATTCAGGGTAAGGGATATCTTATGTGAAACGAGCTACGGTTTGAGCTGAAATTTGCCAGCAATTGGACGCTGCTGAAATGCAGTGCGTTGGCAGGACTGGGAAAGCTCCGTCTCTGTTCTTTTTTGTGATCCCGAACAAAGATGTCGATGGCGTCACGTACAGAAGTTTCAAGCAGTGCGTGTATTTTGCACCAATATTCTGTTAAATAACTTGCAAGTTATTATAGTTGGGGCGATGTCAAGGTGCGCCATCTTCTTGTAGCTTTTCTCACTTCTGACACCCTGACAGAGAGGAATCGCCACCCAATGCATGAGACTGAGTAACTGCCTTGTTACCAAACCTGGAATCTGGTCCAACCTCGCCCACAAGTGTGTTTCTTCTTGTTCTGTGCGACATGTTGATCGCGTTCCGTCTCCCTAGGATCAATCTGAAGCTCGGCGGGATAAATGTGATTGTCGACCACGCAGGGTTAACTGTCCCTGGCACTGTCCCGCTTCTCGGCGACCTGAAGAACGCGACCGTGGTCATGGGTGAGCACCGTTCATCAGCTACATTATATTAACAAGATTAGGCGCCGATGCTACGCACCCGCACACAGGGGGACTGCCTAATCATCCTTCGTATGCTGCCGTTGTGGCTAGTGTAGACGCGCATGCATCGAAATATGTGGCGGAGATCGGCTCGCAAAAGGCTGGGAAAGAGATTATAGAGAACTTGGATGAGATGACTGGGGTGCGTTGAAATCAACATGACACGTTCAGGTGCTAACGCAGAGCAAGCTTTTACTGGCAGCCCATATGCGGTACCGCCGGGAGACCGAGGTGGAGCCCGAGGACGAGGTTCCGAAGCGGCTGATTTTCTATCGAGGTGAGATTACTGTGTTATGAGGATTAGATTTCAGCGAACTCGGATAGACGGTGTACCGGAGGAACAGTTTCAGACAGTGCTTGACGAAGGTATGGCTGCCGGGTGATGATTACATTGTGCTAACCAGTATCCTCAGAATTGCCTTTAATCAAGAGTTGTCCATATCCTCGTACTGACCTACATTAGTTAACATCGTTCCAGAGGGATGCGATACGTTAAACATCAACCCAAAAATTACCCTGATTGTCGTACGCAAGCGCCACCACTTCCGGTGAGTCCCGATAATCGAAGTTTTCGGTCATGTATCGATTTCTTTCCACTAGATTCTTCTACAACCAGACAAACTGTCAAGCCGGAACTGTCATCGACCGGGATATCGTGCACCCCACGGATTTCGACTTTTACTTGCAGAGCCACGGCCAATTTGGGGTTCGCGGGACAAGTCGTGCAGCCCACTACTCGGTGAGCCACAGAGCCGTTTGAGCCTCCATGAGCTGAACTAGCTCCAAGGTGTTATATGATGTTCGTTCCCTACCTTCAAGGGTGATCATCCGGCCTCTGACCAATCCGTTTATTTTCAGGAAAATAATCTTACGCGAGCACCTTGGCTGTCGTATTCTCTTGGGGTTGACCATATATAACTAGGCCGGATCAAATCCAAGCTCTCTCGTTTGCCCTTTGCCATCTCTACTCCCGTTCCCCACCGCTGTGTCGATTCCGGCCCCAGTATACTGTGCGCCGTTTTGCCTTCCTCTGTACCAGTGTTGGAATACTGAGCGGCTACCAGGGGCTCACAGAGTGTGCGACCGCAGGGTGATTCACTACGACCCCAAGTCACCAGCAAGCAAACAGAAGACCTCTTCCCAGAACTTGCCGTTCGTCGATGAGAGCAACGTCGATGCCTTCCTCAGTTCGCACAAGAAAATCCACCAGAACCACAAGGACGCGATGTACTTTGTGGTAAGCGTCTGATCGTTTATTTGCATGCTTTCAAGTTTTAAACTTCTTGTTCAGTGACGATGAATACGCAATTAAAGGACAATAACATTGATAATTGTACGATGTACGGATATGCATGTTGGAGTAGGGCCAATATATGTTCACCATTTCCTCGTGTTGCGATTCAGGCTCAGCGTCGTATGAATGCATAAAGGATGAGAAAGGAGGCCGCTCACAGGAACGGCGGTGTCGGCAGCAAGGGCGGACTTCTCGCAATTTTTTATAAATTGAACTCTCATCATAAAAGACGTGGAGATGATATAACGTCTTTAATTTAAGAGGTTTTCTTCTCTGAGATCGCGCTCAGTCGGCACAGTAACTCTGACCTAAGTACAAGCGGCACAGGGAGGCAAGAAGAATTATGTACTTTACTTGGAGGCACACCACACGGGAGTCAAGTAGGCTTGTGCGACTCGGGCAGGCCATCAACGATATGATCTTGTTGGAATGAGCGTAAGAGCATCTCTGGGTGCGGGACGATCTTTTTGGGCAGCGAGGCGATTGAAGGCAAGTATTCGTTGAAACAAAGTGAAAAAAACGAACCTTGGTCGCGGGCATGCCGAAGAGAATCGGACCTAATTATATCAGTAACCGCCTCATTACTTGAATATGTAAGCCGAATTTCATAGTCAACAGCCTTCCCTACTCAACCGGTGGTGGAGGGACGATTTTAAGAGCTGTTCAGGTCAATTGAATGAGCTCGGGCATCTCGGCTTAATGAATTCATCTTAAAATCTCACCATATCATAAAGGCGTGGAAAGTGAAACACATAGTATGCACTGGTGTCGGCAGAACTTCCCTCTGAGAAAATCACCCCGTCTACAGCTATGCCTCCGGAGCGGCTGACTTGAATCCTCGGCTGCTCAAATTGACGGCCAGCGGAATTATTGACTACCTAAGGTGATTTCCATAGTCTCTTTTGCCCTGATATGAAGATCTCTGTGCGTGTGCGTTGATTCTTCAACAACCAAAGTAGGAGACGCTCTAAGAGATGTTAGATCCAAGCTAGCAGGGAGGGCGGGAAAAAACTTGACGACGCCACATTCATACCTCAGAAGGGGTCGAACCCTCTTCTCCTCAATACCGTAGAAGGACCGACATAAGTATGTGAGGCGACTTCCATGGTACCGGTCCACAGAGGCTTGCTCCCTTCCCATTGGGTCGGAGGTATAGATTATTCCGCGAGTCCACGTTAACGGGTCGGGACTCCAGGCAGCACCAAAATCTGTTACATGTAAAATGCAGCACGATGGTCCTGCCGGGCGATGATTCTTCTGTTTACTGTGCACAGTGCGCCGCGGCGGGAATAAATCAAGGTCCAGGTCAGCACCAGGAAAACGAACACCGAATACTTATTATGAAAAAAGAAAACAGTCGGCGTTGAGTTGTCTTAATGCCTCTGGAGGGATTCAAACCCTCAACTCTTCAGAGACAAGCATGTTTACTTGACACAAATTTGAAGTGTCTCATCGCAAGACCACAGAGGCTTCATTGCCATGGTTGTCCGCACTTGATCCTGGAAAGAGGGTTTGGACTTTGGGACGGATGGTGCGGCTTTGATTGGATTGCGCAGCGTGGAAGTTCAAGTTGGCACCATAAAAAAACTTGTCAGACTGCGAATGCCTCCGGAGGGCCTCAACCCTCCCAGATTCCACTCTGTTAATAAATCGGGAGTGTCTTTACCGCAGACCACAGAGGCATTATAAGAGATACCAAAAATCAGGCACGTAGGTCTCACAAGGCTCGAGATACTCGGACCTTGGACTCGGAAAAAATCGTGACTCGAAGTCTACGACTTGCAGGTAAAGAACTTTAAGGAAGAAAGAACTTCAAGGAAGAAAGAACTTCAAGGAAGAAAAAAACCAACAGGCCTCAAATATGCCTCCGAAGAGATTCGAACCCTCAACTCCCTGAAATGCAACGAATGATAGTCTGCATAACAACAAGGTGTCTCAACTAGACTACGGAGGCTTTGAGACTTGGCTCTTCAGGAAAGGAAAGGTGGGAGGAGGTATAGGCTTGGATCCCGAGTTCATTTGTTAAGGTAATAAAATCAGAATTCATTAAGAATCTAAGATGGATGTAGACTCCGACATGGACTCGTATCCGGACACGAAAAGCAGGGAGTCGGAGACAAAAATAAGAAGCAGGGGGAAACATATTTCAGACCAGACATGCCTCAGGAGGGATGCGAACCCTCGATTCTCCTTGGCATATATTAGGAGTGTCTTACCACTAGACTACGGAGGCAGCTCTTACCTTCACACACTGGGAGATAACATTGCGCGAGAGGGAGACGACGAGTGATTGACGTCACGTAAGAGAATCATGATAACATCACAAAGGCGCTTTCCTCCCACCACATCGTGCACTACATTTTTTCCTCATGTCGACCCGATAATCCGAAGTGCGCTAGCTTGATGTGGATTCCAGAAGAGGGATAAGGAAGAAACAAACGTTTGTCGCACATCGGTCCTCGGATTCGTGTAAATGCCTAATGCGAATTGGGAGACGTCGGGCCAAGGATGTCCAACTCGGAGGAGTACGCACGTTAATGAGCAAGCCACGTATAATCCGACACGAGGACGCGCGTCGAGGACGGCAACCTTCTTTTGCGATAGACTGCAAGCGCTGCCGTACGATGGAGAACCCACAGCTTTTTAGTCGGCAGTCTTTTCGTCTCTAATGCACTCAGGTCTGTCCTGACGGGCTGGATGCACCACGTCGTGTACATCGGCATCACGGAGACGCGTGTGTTTTGTGTGCGGTTATGGAGGTGTGTGGCGTGTCTCTATTCCTTATTCCTATTCCCCATCTCCCGTTGTGTTATTCCATTCTATCTCCCGTTATATACTTATATGGTACCGTGCAGCTCCCGCCCTTCCTCCTCAGCCTCTCCACGCTCTTCCCGCGCACGCGCTCCAACACCCTCTTCACGCTCACCTTCATCGCGACGCGGATCGTTTTCCAGTGCTGGTTTGGGAGTTTTTGGAGGGGGGGGTGCGTTCTGTCTCCCACTTGGTTCCTTCGTTCTATTCCCGGCGCGAGTCGCAAGTGCGATTCTCTCTCGACATCTTGGCGTGTCGTTATTCCGGCTTCGCTTCGTTCGTTCTCGGCCTGGCGAGAGGCTGGCGTGTGGTGTTTCGGCAGGGTATACCCTCTCCTGCAGTAGGAACCCACAGTCGCGCGAGGGCGTACGGACGTTGGTCGTGCACCTGGACGGGGACGGACGCTACGCCAGGGGGAGCGCGCGGGTGTAGACGTGGCTGGACCGCGTGCATCGAGGTCGAGTCGGGGGCACAATACGCGCGTCGGCGCCTTTTCTTTTCTTTGCATTCCATGACCCGACTCGGGGCGGCTGCGCTTTCTCGGCCATGCGAGAGGCTGTGTGCCGGCGGGGTATACGCTCTCCTGCAGCGTGAACCTTGGGGTGATCAGGGGCAGGGTGGGGAGCGCGGAACGAGGGGAGGAGCAGCACCCACAAGGCTGATGCTCAGCCGGGGTGGCCATGGTCCGCGCGCGTCGAGTCAACGCCTTGGGCCGGGACAGGGTGCGCGACGCATCAGCGCTTTTTCCTTTTCTTCCCTGCTTTCGTTCTGAGCCGCCGTTGTGACTCGGAGGCTGCGCTTCCTTCGTTCCCAGCTATGCAAGAGGCTGCGTGCGGCATGCCGGCGGGCTCTCCTGCAGAGTGCCGCCTGGTCTCGGGAGCAGAGCAGGGTGGGGAACGCGGGACGGGGTGGAGAGCACCCACAGTCGCGCGAAGACGAGGAAGGGGTCGTACGGACCTCGGTCGTTGGACGTGGGTCGTACCTCTGCGTTGGACTGCGCCAGGACGGGGACAGGGACGGGCGGTATCAAGCGCGTCTGCCATCGTCGAATCTGGTCCGCGCCAGTCGAGGTCCGCGTCCAGCGCCTACCCAATCGGGGGTTTCCTTTTTGGGTTTCGGCTTTCTCTTCCCCTTTCTCTTCTTTTACTTTTTTGTTCTCCTTCTCGCTTCCACCTGTACAGTGTACTCACGCAATGTACGCGGGACCAAAACCCTCCTCCCTACCGCCCTCCTCGCGCTCGTCTTCCCTCTGCACGCGATGTGGTTCCGCAGGTGTGAAGGGGTTTGTGAGGCGGTGGAGGGTGCGTAGAGCCGAGAAGGCGTCCGCAGCTGGCGTATCTAAGAGCGTGGAGGTTAGGGTGGAGGGGGGAGGACGAGGGCGAGGGCGAGACAGAGGTACTCTCTGCGAGCGGTGTCGCCTCGAAGACAATGCACTCAGCGGCAGTGGCGCGGCATGCGCGCGCGATACAGCCCCCCGCACGCGCGTGGGGAATCACTCTCCGCCTGCGGCGCGTGTCGCGCGCGCTGCTGGCGGACTCGGAGCGGTGGTGGAGTTATTCGTAGACTATGGGTACGTTACGCTTTTTTTTGGCGGTTTCTTCACCTATTCCTGCCCTCACTCCCTCCTCTTCCCGCCCGCAATCCATCCTGCTCTTGCTCCCTCCCGCCCTTTATCCCGCCCTCCACCAACCCTCCCTCACTCCCGTTCTTCCTCTCCTGCTTGGCGTCCGCACGCTGCCTCCGCTCTGCCTCCCTTCCCGCTCCTCCCGCTCCTCCCCTTACTCGGCGCCCGTGCGCTCGCCTCCCGCGCGCCCTTCCTCACCCCCTCCCGCTGTTGCTTCCCCTTTCTCCCGCTCCCTCCTGCTCTTGCTCAGCGTCCGCTCCTGCTTCTCGCACTCCCTCCCTTGCTTCTCATTTCCTTGCCTCCCGCTCCTCCCTCCCCCCTCCCTTTATCCCTCCCGCTTTTGCTCTTGCTTCCTGCCTCCACTCCCTCCCGTCTTGCCTTCCTGCTTTCCCTTACTACGTCCTCCCCGCTTCTGCCTCCCCGCTCCTGCCTCCCCTCCCGCTCCTCCCCTTGCACAGCATCTGCGCGCCCTCCTCCGACCCTCACTCCTTGCCCTTTATCCCGCCCTTGCTTCTATGTCTCAGACCTACACGAGCGCTCACACCCCTCTCTCCTTTTCTCACAGGCCCCTCCCCAATCTCCACCCCCCCGCTGGCGCTGGCGCACCGCCCTCCTCGAGCGCGTCAAGCACCGCCGGCTGATAAGGCCCCGCGCGACGATGATGGCGCGGAGGGTGAGCGCGGGGTTGATTGCTGTTTTGCCGCAAATAGCGATACCCGCTTTGCCCACGATACCGACGATGCCGAGTCGGGAGGTGTTGGGGTATGTGAGGGGGTTGGCTTAGGCGTAGGCGTGGGCGTCTTCCTTCCTTCCGCTCTTCTTCGTCCTTCCGAATGATTCGGATTCCCGCGCGAGAGCTGGAGAGGAGGCGCGCCTTTTTTTCTCTTTTTCTTGGGGGGGAGGTTTGAGGGATAGAGGCCTTTCTAGAGTAGGCTACAACGCGACGTAAGTCCTCGGGCTCTTACCAGAGAATAGAGAAAAAAATTTACTGTAATATGGTGACGGAGTGGAAAAAAAATAATTCATTATATTACATAGGAAGGATTTGGGTCGGGATTTTTGTACGAAACGTGCCTTGAATCCAGCCTTTCCTGAAAATACAGATACAGTACAAGAGGCGAGCGATCATTCAGGATCAGACACGAACCTCTTTGACAACCCCCCCCCAAATCGGGAAGTCCGAACTAGTGATTTTCAGGGCCCGGCCTGAGCGGGCTTGGGCTTGAAATTTCTGAAGCCAAAGCCCAAGCCCGAAACCAGGGCTTGAAGCCCTAGGCCCGGGGCTTGGTCGGGCCTGAGGTAGATGTCGAAGATTTAATACCCTGGTGGTAGGAATAGTCGTTTTGGATGATATGTGAGTCAATTACATTCAATGGATCGATTTATTCATATTTTTTTGCCAATAGAACCAGAAATTCTATTTTGGCCGGTCTAAAGTTGATAAATGAACACTCCAGAAGCTATAAAATGTCTTCCAAAACATCCTGAGTAAGTCATATATCTACCTGGAGTCCCATAGTTTACTTTTGTGCGCAAAAATTAACTGTTCATACAGTCGGGCCTCAAGCCCAAGCCCTGGGCCTAAGACTTCCCAGGTCCGAGCCCTGAGCCTGCTCAAGCCCTGCGGCAGGCCCGGCCTGGCTTGGGCTTAGTAGGGCCTGGCCTGGCCGGCCTAGGGATTGAAGCTGGGCCCTGGACATCACTTGTCAAGACGAGCCCTGGGTCACCTGGCTGTGGCAGGGCAGTGGATAACCCAGCCGGGACGATAATTGAATAACCCGGTCTGAAGTGATCGCGACCGACAATGAGAGGGCAGTGCTGAACAACCCGGCTCTAGAGGGAAGTTTGGCTGTAGCCGTTAAGGCAGGGTGTCGCAAGACTCGTGAGTGGGGTATCTCGAGGAGAAGATGATATGTGTACGAGCGTCGTTCGTGGTTGTGATGAGAGAGCGCTGCACCGTTGTCAAGTCGAAGTAGACTTGATATTAGATGAGGTAGAATCTAAGGTACATGTAGATTCTACCGAGTTTATATATTATTTCCCCTGAGACTGATGGTTGACTCTTTATGAAATAGCAGGCGATCTTGGGTGTTCGATCCTGACAATGGGTGATCAGGGTATCCCGATTGTCGTTTTGGTTGGACGTGAAGACAAATTCAATAACCCCTGGTTGGTTATTCCGAGTCTCAACCGTTGTTAATATCCAATAGAGAGTACGGATAACCCCTGGTTGGTTATTCCGTATGTGTCGTCTTGTCTTTGGTTGCAAATATGTTTAGATATTCGCCAATCTTGTTGGTTCGATAACCCGGGTTAAGGCTGAGCGAAAATGTTGAAGGCATGCCAAATCATGACATCACTAGTCCGAACTCGCCAACCGACTTTCATCGGTCTCAATCCTGACTTTGTACTGTGACCCCAAATGCCGTGCGATACCGCTGAAATTTGGCAAGACCCCCATTTTTGCATACTGTGCACACCCCCAGCGGCTCAAAATATTTTATTTGGCCCAGGAGCAAGCATGATAGATTTTACAACATTTTTGATGGTGCTGTCGGCAGACTTCGGCCAAAAGTTGTAAATGACGTCAAGGGGGACCAGATCCGCGAAATCCACATATACCTCGAAGTTTTTTTCTCAGAGAAATTGGGGACCCCTCCCCCTCTCCAAAAAAGGAAATTCCCTTTTTAGGAAGGGATCAAATGCTCTGGAAGCCTCTCACCGGGCTTATTTCGGGTACCAGAGGTGGTTATTATGCTCTGGATGCTTTCCCAGCGGTTCTAGACTGGTCAGACACATAATTTCATGGAAATAAAACCCTTGCCTCCTGGGCCTACTGCCAGAGCACGTGATCAAATACTGCATTTGGAGAGGCTGTGCTCAACTGATAACAACTGATTAACCAAATACAGCAATAATGTACCCCCTCCAACTCAACAACCACTTCATTGAGGCATATATTTTCTGAATCAGAATTGAAAACAGTCTCAGAATTTGTCTACATTGAAAAATTCTTGACTTTGATCCCCCTTGAATGACGTCGTGAGAACAAATCTTCTAAAGATTGCGGGTGGCGGCTGCCAAAAGGTTGAAAGTATGGGGATCAATTTTGATGGGGGAGAAGAGCCTGCAGCCATCTCGATGACCGCAAAGCCCTGCAGGTGTTCTGCTCAGGGGCTTTGCCTCCAACCGATTGTTTCTCCTCCCCCTACTATAAAATACACTACGACGAATTGACAACGATGAACATGAACTGTTCAAATATTATAGGCCCTTGACTTACTCCTAGTAGGGTTCTCAGGGACGACTCTGTAATGCCGGCGCCTAGTCAGTGTGCTATGCTCGATCAGTCGAATGTCACCCAACTGCACTAAGTCTATGCTTCTCCTCCTCCTCCGGCGGTTAGCGTGCTTAGAGCCCAGCAAATTCAAGGAAATTGTGGTGGATATAATATAATCTTCGGCCTTGGGTAGCTTAAGTCTCACAAAGTTTTCTTGTTTTCAATACAGTCTCAACTAGGAAGCGTAACAACGTAGAGCGCAACACCAGGAATTACGTGCCTTTGAGGCTTCCGACTAGGTCCCAAATTTATATGAGCATAGTAGGGTATCGTATCATCCTCCCACAAAAGCCTTTGTGCGAAAAGCTCCTGTAAAGCCCTCAAAATTGCGATGTTTGTGGCCGCATTTCATAGCCTCAGATGCCAACTTACCAGACTTTTCCCTCTTTCTGTGTTCACAGCGCTGGCATATGACAATTTCGGGGTTTTCAGCATCCCTGATTGCAGATATGTAGGTTGAACTACCAAAAACCATACCCCAGAACTGCAATTGAGGACGTCGAAGTGTTGCACTTCTACGTTATTTGGACATATTTCGGGTGCCGGAAAGATTTGCCTCGTTCTCAAGAACAGCTCAATGTTGCTCCCAAAGGTAAATTGTGCCATGGACTAGATATCAAATCCGATCCAGAATAAAATTTGGACCAAGTGACTCGTGCGAGATTTGGCTCGAATATCCATGAAACAGTCTGATCGTTGCGCTTCCTAGTTTGAGACTATATCATTGCATTGCGTTTTAAAAGAACCCTTGTAGAAAACAAAACCATCATATATAATGTACATACCCTACATACGGACAAACGAAACTACACTAATAACTGTCCACCACACTGCCTACACCACGTATCGCTACTCACATAGTGGCCGGTGGCCTGCATGTTAATAGGCGGGGACAAGTTCCCTTGGGTGACGACCTACGATGATGTGGATGAGGGCGTGTGGCCTCGGGCAACATGGTGCAACGGAGCGGATGCAAGCATTAGCCTGCAACGGTATGTGCATAGGCAACACGCTGTGGGCGATCTCGTGTGGGCGACGTCCTGCAGGTGATGCGGTGCGAACGAGGGGCTGCAAATGGGTGCATACAGGTAAATCGCCACAGGGGTTGCGGCGCAGGCGGCGGGCTGCAGGCAGTTCGGCAGGCGCATTTCGGCGTGGACGAACGAGCACGGGTAACATTGTGCAGGCATGTGTTGTGCTGCTTTGGATGCCGCGGGCTGTGAGGAAGTCAGTATCGGGGCTGAATAGCCAGCGCGCGGTGCTTGATTCAGAGGAGGCCTACATACAAGCTTTGCTGAGCAAAAAAAAAAAGGTGAGCGGAAATCCAGCTCACAAAAAAGTCATTCGATCAAGATGGTGTAGGCTAACAGGCACGGGCAACCAGCTGCACACAGGTGCCTGCAGGCAGAGCACCTTGCACCTTTCGGCGTGGGTGAATGGGTGCGGGTAATGTCGTGCGTGCGACGGGATGCAGGAACCTGGCTGCAGGCCAATCACCGTGGGTGTTGCGGCGCGATCGACGGGCTGCAGGCAGGTCACCGGGCATGTTTTGGCATGGGCGAACGTGCACTGGTGACGTCATGCGAGCGAGGGGCTGCAGGTAGATCACCTAGTGTGTTTCCGCATGGGCATCGTCGTGCAGAGAAGTCGGTATCGGGGGCTGAGCGCTGGGCACTGAATAGGCAGTCGGATGGCAGCGGGAGCAAGAAGCTGGAGGGCATCAGAAGTCAGCGCGGGACAACGACAATATTAATGTCTTACGCACCTTTTTGGTTGCCAGCGCACTGGTCCTACACTCCCGACCACCCAGCAAGCAAAGCGCGCTCATCTTGCAGGGGAGAGGGTGGAGCTGAAGGGAGGTGAGGTCAGTGAGCGTGAGCGGGGGGTAAGAGACAAGAAGTAAAGAAAAGGGAAATTTGAGCACGTAAAATAAAGAATGAGCACTGAACGCACCTCGAGTACTTCTCGCGGCAGTCAAGACAGCCCAATTAGCTAGAGTCCGATATGGGAGGTGTGGGATGGGCCGGCCGACGACGATGACGCGATTATCGTCGGGTCATGGTGAAAGGACAGCGGCTGTGCTAACGGCCCGGACCGTCGACCTGTTCGAGTGCTTTAATATTGCTGCAGTTATATGGGTGAATAGCTCTGCCTGAAGCCTTCTGCCTGTGGGGAAATGACCAGAGGTGTTAGGGTGATCGGCTTCACCTGAGGACATTGCCCTGCATGAGCCTCCCTGACCCGGTCTGCCTGCAGTCGGTTTTCCCCCATCAACTTCCCCATCACTCCCCCATTATTTTTGATCCCCATACTCTCCTCCCTCTCCGGTCTGCTCTCTCCGCTTCCACTCAAATCGTTGGCTCATAAATGACGTACACCCCCCCCTCTGCACGTGTCACCGACTTTGCCAGGTCTGTTTCAGGAACTTTACTATTGATTGCCTCTTGATACAGTAAGTATCACTTATTTTGAATCCGCACGTGGCCTCGACATCGATCTTCTTATCCATAAGGTAGAGGACAGGCAAATACGGTTGCCCCACGTGATCAATTTGTGACATGACCATATTGGAACGGACCACCGAAAAGCTCGGCAAACGCGAATACTTGATCCACAAGGAGCAGAGCGGAAAATCGGGCTCAACAGTTTTCTGAGGATTGGTCCGCCCTTGCCATATGAGGTGTAATACCGGTAAAATCTTGAGAATTGAGCAACTAGTTTCCAAAATTAGCAGTCAGCTTGCCTCAATGTGCGGCGCGTTGCAGAGTTTCTTTGGCTGTTGTGCCTTGAAAATTTTCCAATGGGAGTGCATTGGATATCCTCTCATGCCCGCACCCAGAAGGCCATACGGGACAGGCTAAGCCGTCTGAGTGGAGGTTACCCTCCCCAAAGAAGGCCATCAAACGCGTCGCGGCAATCGCGTTGAGCCCATCAAAGTGCGCCCACGGACTTGACGGTGCACAGGCTGCCTGGGCAGCCAGAAAGTACAAGGGCCATCGGATCCTTCCTCCTGAATTTTTAAAGGAGATGGAAGCGGCCGGAATGGGCGGGGAGGGAATGCAAATGCTGGTTTGTAGGATGTATGTAGTATACTTGAAACTAGTCCTTCAATTTTGCCTATAAATTCTCGAAAAAAATCTCGAGTATTCTTAAAACATATCTACACAAAACTTTGAAGCCGATTTTCCATAACTCATCGAAATGTTGTGTAAAGAAGGTGCGGAACTCTGTTCATCCCAAAAAGGCGATGTGACCATCACATCACGTGGGGCAACCGTATTTGCCTGTTCTCTACCTTATAAGAATTTAGAGTTGGATCTTCCGTCTATTTCCCCTGTACCGATATCGATAATATCAACTTGAAGACGTGCCGTCGCTTCTCTCTGGCATAGGGGGTTGACCAATACCTGTAAATGCACATTATTTTTCCACATATGCTTTCAACTTATACCAATTAGATTACAATGCGAGGAGCGGGAAGGCCAGCTAAAGTAGCATGAACTCATCCATTCTTGCCACCTTTGCAGTCCTTAAAAGAAGATGCAGTATGACAAACATTTATCAATATTGCAGACAACACACATATTTGGTGGACTCTGAGGGTTGTTCTCATGTATTATCCACTGGGAGGAGGAGAAAACATCCTTGATGTCAGATGGATATGATAAAACATCCAACTTGGACTTGTCGATTTCACTGTCTACCAGTGATTGAATAAAGCAAGTGTAATGGATGTGACAGTCATTCCGTCCCCGCCTCGCATATTATTTCCTTTCTGTTATTTTTGTTACTCACCACATTCCTTATATTTCTAGTTTCCTTTGACGCGTCCATTGCGTCCCAACATTCTTTCAACTCTGTTTCCGTTCGTGGAGTGCATCATTGAATCATATCTGGCTCTGCCACCTCCTACTTGTATATAAAGCTGCTGTCATATGTACAGTTCTTGGGTGAATCCTACACTTACAACAGTCATTTGTGTTCACTTCGCTCAATCTCTCATGTGGCGGATCTCGCTTCCCTGGGCATCCATCACAGCAAGTAGAGCTGACAAGTGGCAGGACACAGTTCAATTAAATTGTGCAGTAAATTACATGATTTTGGAGAGCAAGATCTAATTCTAAGAGGGGAATGCCAACATACCAACTGACAAACGGAACAGATTCAACAGAAATGAAGGATTTATAGTGACCAGTTTTATAAAACAAAGATTGAAGAGCTGGGGTACTTCGCGATAAAGCATTGACTTCCAGCTGGCCGCTTGACGAGGTGCTGATTTAACGAGAGCCGCAGCTGTTGATGGGCTTCAGAATTGATTGGTCAGTCACAAGGTGAGTTGCTGAACAGCATCGAGTTCGAGAAGGGGGACAAGGGAGGAGGATTGAGGAGGCTCTGGGAGGCACGAGGATACAAGGAAAAGCTGGGCAACTTACGGCGAATCCAAATGACGTGGCACTCCCACACGTGTTTTTGAGATGGATACTGGTATTGAGAACAGGGAGTGGGACAGGCATGTGTTTGGAGACTTGAGGGAACAGGAGATGTTCATGGTGGGCAATTATAAAGGATTGAGTTAGGTGTGAGGGGGGGGGATGGTGGGGGGAAAGGAAGAAAGAGGTGACAGAACAATGTCAAGGATCTGTCAAAATCTGTCAACTGTCATGTAACAGGCTCATGTTTCATGTTTCCATCAATGACGAGCAGAGTTTGAATGACTTTGTTGTTTTTCCTGTTGCTGATGGACTCTGCCTCTCATTTTGCATGATAGTAATATCCGGTGGGTCCTTTTGCGCCATTGGAGCTGCGATGGAGTGTAAGTCCCACAATGGTTTAGGTGAATTCACAGACTTCTTTGCGAATCATTGGAGCGATTGACATTGATATGAGACACTGTACTAAATTTACTCTGCATTGAACAAAACTTTTGCGAAATTTGCCAAAGAATATGCGAGGTTTTGAAATGTACATAAAATATGAGATGATTGAAGGTGTCGTTTTTGACAAAAATTTTCAGGGCAAAGAAATTTTCGAGAAAATTGCAAAATATACCAGGGGAGGTTTTCCCTGATGGCCTACTCCTCACAGATTGGCTACGGAAACAGAGCTTCAGATTTCAAGCTAGTTCTAAGTACATGGAAACACATTTTCTCTATTGCCAGCCTGAGCCACGAAGAAAAAGTGTATGGGTGAGGCTGATCTTATCAGTTGTGTTGTCCTGTATCTCGCTCGACAAAAAAATAAAAATTCCAATAATCTCAAGTATAAGTCACAGAACCCAAAGTTCACCAGCCACAGTCAGTTTGAACTTAACTGCCTCCGTGCCACAGTGGCAACAATCCTCCCACAACACTGATACATTGGAGCATCGTGCTCTGGCTTGCCAGAGGTTGACATCTGGAAATCACTTTTTCTGTGCTGCACAGAGGTGAATCTCACAGAACATTGCTGTGAAAACCACGGGTAAGGGGAGGACACTGCCAAAGTAGAGAAAGGATAAATAAGTACGGCATCCAGATACAAGCAGGAACATTTCCATGTCAAAATTGTGTCAAATGCAGACAGCGGAAACATTAGGAGCTGGCTTACAAGATGGGGCTGACCAAAACCCAACACATGTTGGCCGGAAGAAAAGGTCATTACGCAAAATATGCTGAGGAAAATGTGATGCACAGCCAAAATCGAAAAAATCAGGCTCTCTAAGACCGTACCTTACCGTAGCGGGAATGTGATTTGTTTTGGAGCCATCTTATACATCTGACCCATAGTCATATTGAACACCCCTGTCAATACCTGTGAGTAATGGTGGGAGTGGTTATCAAACATGAGTGGCTATATGCTGCATTGAGGAGATATCTGACTCACCGTGCATCTAGAGCTCATTACCTCAACTTCGAACAAATGGTCAATGCCAACTTTCTGTCTGCATCTGGATCTCCCTAGATGCTGGCCCAGCATAGTACCATCTAATCCACCCCTGACTGGGAAGGAGGTGATGATGAGAAGAGAAATAAAGTGATGGTAGCAAGACTGTCATGATCTGCCTCCTTTTCTCTTTTTCTCAATAACCTGGCCCCCAACATTTGTGCCTAAAGAACCCGGGTTATTCCAGAATGCTCCACTGGCTTATTGCTTCAGTCACACCTTGCTATCAACCCAGTCTCCTTTACTATTAACCTGGTCACCCCTTGTTCCACTCCTTAACCTCCTACACCCCTCATGACCTTCACACGATCGACCCCTGGACTTGTACCCCTACTTGTTGATCAACCCCTACTTGTTTGATCCAACTCCTGCCTGTCGATCACCCCTTGCAACACCCCTCACACCCACCCCTTAGCATCCGCAGTCACCCCTACTCCCCTATACCCCTTTATTTTAATAGTATAAAGACCCTAAGTAGTTACTTACGTTCCTTACACTATTCTAGTCTACTCTCCAGTGCTTAATTGACTGTGTTCTGCCTATTCCTTGTATTGCCCAGCTGCCTACGTCACAGTTATCCCTGCAGCGAGGCCCTGTGCTGACAAAGGCCATACTTTTGAGTGGGCATTGAGTGCTTGACTCACGGGCATGTGGTCTGTCAAAAATGGACTGTCATGTCATACCTGACAGCCTGTCAAAGGACCCCCAAAAGTTAAATTGATGTTGAAAAAATAACTGCTGGGACAAAGGCCTTGAGGCCACCCGAGATAACGGAACTGTGTGGGTAGATGGAAAAAAAGTGCACAAGAAGCAAAACATGTACCACATCTGCTTAAGATATGGCTAATCATTTGATCTGGTCAAGTTCTACACCAGATATGAGCATCAAGTCTTCTGTGCAGGAGATGAACAGCAGCCAATGGAAATTAAAGTCCCATATGCCCACAAGATAAATATGTACATGTCTCGCACACACCACGATCCACCACAAAGATGCCCCCCCAACCCACTGCCACTCAAATTCGGCTGAACAGCATTACAACATGTTTGATAATCAGTGCAAATACCATGAGAATCCTTGCCAGCAGCCTCAGGAGCCCCTGCTTGGAAGCTATTGCGAATACAACGCAGTCTCTCTTGAAAAATATGGAGGTAAATTACCATTGAGTCTGCCACAACCGTAAATCTCAGTCAGCTATAACAGACAGTTAAACAAAATAAGAATGAATGTGCCCAATTATTGGAGCAAACTTATGAGTTGCTGAATACAATTCTGATGGTTCACATCACCTCAGATATGGGTGGGGAATTGCCACCAAATGTACTGAAGCATATTGGAAAATTCACGGAGTATGTTGCTGGACTTTGAAACAAAGAGCTCCTCCTGATATTGACCACTGCGATCAGGACCCTGCAAAAAATTCACACATTTGTTGAAGCCCAACAGACTGGCAGCAAGATCAAGAAGATTTTCCGTCAAGGCGAGATGAGCACACTCCTCAAGGCTTGTAAGTCAGGATTACAACAAGGACTGGAGACCTTTCAGGTGTGGCATCTGTTTGGTGATTCAACCACTTGTTGAAGGATGTGATGTAGGTCCCAGTGGTTAATCACATGACGGACATTACACAGATGCAAGGAGATGCAGAAAGGCGAAACACAGAAGTTCTTGACATGATTGAAGCTCTGTCAGACACCACCAGTTTAGATGGAGCATCCTCTGTATGAAGGTTCCACACCTCTAAGAGAATCAAGTAATAAATGTTGTATAGCTCAGCAGAGTTTATTCGGGCTCTCATAACAGGTCAGTTTGGCTGTCTCTCAATGATATCTTTTGTATCTGATATATAATCAAGCTCCAATTCAATCTCTATGCTGCCATCGGAGCCCAAGATATTCCATGGACGAGACTCAGAGCTTTCAGACATCCTCCAACTTTTCAGTCAAGGAACACCCAGGATTGCCATTTTGGGTGCAGGTGGAATGGGAAAGACTAGTCTTGCAAGAGCTGTCATCCATCATACAGAAATTACTGAGAGATATAATCAGCATCGGTTCTTTGTTGCTTGTGATTCAGCAGCAACCCAAGTAGAACTTGCTGCTCTTATAGGAGCTCATGTGGGACTGAAGCTGGGAAAGGACATTACTTGCCCGGTCATCCAATACTTCTCCAGCAGCTCAGATGGTCTCCTGGTTCTAGATAATCTTGAGTCATTGTGGGAGCCAATTGAGTCCCGAGCCAAAATAGAGGAATTTCTGTCACTCCTTACAGGTGTGGATCATCTTGCATTGGTGGTAGGTCTCAAGAATTTTCTCACCAATACTTTCAACTTACACTAATTAGATCACAATGCGAGGAGCAGAAAGACCTGCTAAAGTGGCATGGACTCATCCATTTCTACCACTGTTGAAGCCCTTGGAACAAGCTGCAGCACGACAAACATTTATAGATATCGCAGACAACACACATGATCCAGATGAGGTTGACAAAGTCCTCTCTCTTACAGACAATATGCCTCTTGCAATCAGTCTCATAGCTCATCTGGTTGACTCTGAGGGCTGCTCCCATGTATTATCCCACTGGGAGGAGGAGAAAACATCCTTGATCTCAGATGGATATGACAGAACATCCAACTTGGACTTATCTGTTTCACTGTCCTTGTCAAGTCCTAGACTCAATCCCCATTCAAAAGATCTCCTGAGCCTCCTGTCAATGCTCCCTGATGGTCTTTCAGATGTTGAGCTTGTGCAGAGCAAGCTCCCAATTGATAATATCCTGGGTTGCAAAGCAGCATTGATTGTACCAGCTTGGCCTACAGTGATGAACACAACGGCTGAAAGCATTGGTACCTATCAGAGAGTATATGCAGAAGATCAGCCACCTGGAATCACCTCATTCAACCTCTTCTCAAACATTTCCAGGAATTACTTGAGTTATAGGAATACCGTGGAACTCAATCAGTTCTAGCACATTGTTCGAGTATCATCAAACTACTCAAACATACAGAATGTCCTTCAGAATGGATTGAAACAGGGTCATCCAGACCTAGTAAATAGCATTTATTACATGCTATCTGAATAACCTTCAGCATACGCACTGGGCAAGGAGCTACATATCTCATTCAAGAGATTAAAATGTCCTCCCACATCCTTGTGACCATCGTCTTGAGGCATACTTCATTATAGAGTTGCTCAACTCATGGACTCTTCATTCCATTTCCAATCCAGAGACATTGGCTTCTGATGCCCTGGAACACTTCAAAGAGTTTGATGACCTAGATCTTAAATGTATGCTCTCTGATGATTGCTGGTCTGTTGAGACTAATGTGAGTTCACACAGGCAGATTCTATAATGTCTTGTCAAACTATTATCAGATGAAGGGTGATATCCTCTGCCAAAATTTTGTGAGGCTGCATATCTTTAGCACTTTCAACTGAGAACACCAAAATGCATTCCAAGGATTGCAAAACCTTGCATGGGTTGAATTACCTCGGTGATTACTCTGAAGCTCAAGTGCATGCAAAGGAGGCCCAGAGACTGGCCATAATTTCTGCAATTTATACAGAGAAGCACTGGCACTCCAAATTGAGGCATTTGCTGCTATACATTGGGGAACTACACAAAAGCCATGTCTCTCTGCATTAGGGCAAGAGACCTCTTAGGTCTTTGTGCATGTCTGGTGGACCTTAGACCATGGCATCATGACCACTCAGGCAGAAGTCCACAGGTGCAAATCAGAATATGTTGAGGCTCGCAGTATCCATACTAGGATTCTTGAAGGAACCACTATACAGGATCCCCACACCTATGGTTTTGCTTTACTTAATATCACTGAAATTGATTGTTGATTGGTGCTCCAAAGAATGATGTGCAGAGGAATTGTGACAGAGCCAGAAAAATGTTGGACACTGTGGATGAGGTTGAGGGAGTGGCAATGTGTGATGTTATTCTTGCAGATCTCTACCTGAGGGACAGAAATTCACTGGCAGCCAAGACTGTTTTGAAAAAGTGCCTTGAAATTACTTTGGAATACTCCCAAATCCAAACTTTTTGTCTGGAGCGGCTTGGTGATGCCAGTTGCTGGGGTGATGTGGATGGGATGTCCTGCTGGACAGTTGTTTATCTTGTGAATTCTCTCAAAAGAAAAGAGAAGCTTGGAATCTTCAAGGCACTCCAATCCTTAGGAGATATCTTCCTCTACCAGAATGATGAGCATACAGCCACCAATTTGTTCACAGTTGCTCTGGAGGGATTTATCCAGATGGATGTCCATCGTGGCAGAGCTGAATGCATGCTTCGACTCGGAGACATTTCCATGGGCATGGCAACCTGCTCAAGGCAGTGGATTTCTGGGATGGAGCAAGACCCTGTTTGAACGTTCCTCACAGGCCAAACAGGTTAACCGTATCAATGAGAGACTTGCCAATATCAGCAAAGATGTGCTGAAGCAACACAGAAACTTGGCTCATCTGCCAGAGCTCAATGCACAATTTGGGACTGTAGAGGAACTGGAGGCTGATCTGTCTGACATTGAAGACCTGGATAAGGTGGACATTGGGGATGAGAAAGAGCTTGATTTGATTGTGGCCTGAGGCTTCCACAAATTGTATGCTTTTGACGGTGATTTCTATGTTGTTATTTGTGCTATATGTGTCTCCAGTCTGTAATTTACTGCACCCCTGATGCATTGCGGAATTTGAATTTATTCCCACAGCCTTTCTAGGCTCCCCCCCACGAGATTCGAGAGGCAAAATGTCTCAGAATAGCATTCTAAACTAAAATGAGTCCCTAGAGCAAGTACTCTCCAGCCCTTTCTATCCCAAATCACTTCCCTGGTTCTTCACGTAGTGGCCCAATGCCGGCTATAGGTGTCCTGCTTGGACTAAAATATGGATTTGGCTTTCCAAAAATAGATCTCCTTTTCGAACCATGATCATCATGATCACTGTCAAAAGTGAGAAGTCTGTGTAAATATTTTCCAAATCCACAAGCTATCAAACCAAAGTGCACCCAAAACGAAATCATGAAAATGAAATCAAAAGTGTGAAATCACTCGTTTTCGCACGGTCTGTTTTCATTTTCGCTTTGCCTGATCTTGTTTTCGAAGCGAGTGATGGGATCAAGTGCTGAATGATGGCCTCAACCTGCCTCACACAACTTGTTTTCTTCAAATATGGACCGATTCCATACCCGAAGCTAACTGAGGTGAACTGATCCAGCACAGGGATTATGTCTCCCAACATTCGAAGAGCAATAAGCCGGTGTTAGACAATTGGCCTCAATTACAGAGCTCTTGATATTTCAGCTTCACATTCAATTTTGGCCAATTTCAGGGCCAATTTGGTGGTGTTTCAAAGACATAGCCAAAGTGATCATCCAAAGAGGTTAAAAGAGACTGAATCACTCTCTGTGAAGTCAATTGTAGCCACAATTTCGGTCATTGAGGACTTTGAGTAGGACACGCAGCGATGACCTCACCAAGAGCTTTGAATATTTGCATCTGCGATAAGCGATACAAATTTGCCCGGTGATATAGCGAGATAGGGAGCAATGATCGATTTCATCTCCAAATTGTGGTAGGTTCACAGACTTGTGTAACGCCGCTGGATTAATTTGGAAATTTGAAAACTGCGGTTGATGAGGTCGAATTTTGCACCCACTAACACATATGTTCACCCTACCTGTGCATGCATTCCGCGCCTTGATATACATAGTTTCATAACGCTGTGGTGGTCGGCGCCATTCAAACGGGCTCAACTACCAGCCTCTGCTCCATCTTGCTCTTAGCCACTTTCTTGAACACTCCGCAGAGCAATGGTGGGCC
Source organism: Mycena leptocephala (assembly GCA_029378395.1). Classification (NCBI taxonomy): domain Eukaryota; kingdom Fungi; phylum Basidiomycota; class Agaricomycetes; order Agaricales; family Mycenaceae; genus Mycena; species Mycena leptocephala. The sequence continues at coordinate 35,922 of JARJLF010002333.1, forward strand.
ATCCGCTATGTTTTGTTTCCAATCTAATTCATTTCTTTCGCTCTGTCCACCCGGCGCCCATATAGTTCCCACATTCTTCATATTCCTGTTTTCCCCATTATATTCTCTTGCATTGCTGCTTGACTTCAACCTCCGGCGGGACCCTGGTGCCTCGGGCTCTAGGACGTCTGTGGCGGCGACGATAACATTCACAAACAGAACTTTAGTTCTGATTGTGCTCTAGAGTACCGAAAATGGCGTGAAATTAGCATGTGACGAGGTATCAATGCACTGCCACCTGTGTACAGCCTCTCGCCTGCTGTCGCCTGTCTCTCTGCTATGTCTTCTGCACCAATGGAATATACAGGATCGTCTCGGAAACGGCCCCTTGAACACGACTCTACCACTTCAATCCCTGCCCCACCAAAACGGCTACATCTTTCTCGTGCTAAATTAGCGTCCTGAAGCAACTTGCTGCGACGACTCCAGAAAGCTCTAGAATGAGCTAGTCTCTTATAAACAGATGCTACAACAAAAAAGTGCTCGTACCTGCGCATTGTTGTAGTCTGTCGATTCCCCTTGATCCGTGATCGGTACCCGACCTTATTATATAATCACCAAATTTTGGTTCTTGAAATGCATCACTCAACGCGTATTTCGCCAAATTTTCTGCCTATAGACGTGTAGTAACCCACTAATAATAACTTCTTCAGCCAAGGCTCGGTGCCAGACTAGAGGAATGACAATGCCGAAATTTGATGGGCCGGCACCGGACTGACATCCGAAATGGCGGGGAAGTGATTTGGAATAGAAAAAGCAGCAGAATATATATTCTATGGTATCAAATCACCTCAGAATGCCATTATAAAACACTTTGCCTCTTAAACTTTGCTGAGGGTAGTGCTGGAAGCGTTAAATGACCGTGGGAACATATTCAAACTCCGATGATTATATAATAAGGTCGGGTACCAATACATGGTGGCGCGGTAAACTACAGACTAAGAACGAGCGAAGAATGATCTAAAGTGGTATTTGGACCTGACCGGGGACAGCTTTGACTAGAAAATGTATCTTATCGACTCGCGCACCCGTAGTACAGTTAGTACTGTGTGATTCAACAGAATAACCAATTTAACAACTAAAAAAGAACTCACATCCAAAATTCACTTTCTGTTTGTGCCCTGCCGCTTGCCGGCCACTTACCTTCATTATCAATATGGATGGAATCCGTAGGGCTCATCTTCATCCACGTGATGGTGAACACTTGCCGTAGACGGTCACGTCCGAAGATTGGCGGACCGAAAGTGTGTCACATGTGGAGGATTTCAGGACCCCTGATTATCCCTTTGAATGCCAGGGCCGGTGTCGGCCAAAATTTTGAGATTTTCGCTTGGAAACCAAGGTTCTGGTCGGCCAAAATTTGGCTCCCGGCACCCCAAATCCTAGGTCCAGTTCGGCCAAAAAGATGGTGATACAGGCCGGTCAGTCAGAGTCTTGGAGGTGAAGACACACTGAAGTGGGCTATTTTGGTTCAAAAAAATGCCCCAGTTCCTCGGATCGGTGGCCAATGCTGCAAAAACAGAGTTGGAGATAAAAAATTGGCATTTTGGGCCGTGGGAACCAAAAATTACCCTGTTGGGCAGCTTCGGCCAGTTCCGTGTTGGCCAAATATCAGCAAAATTTCGACGAAACCTGTTGGCCAAAAATTGGGGGATTGGAGATTTTCGGGACCTGGCCTCCAAAGGGATAATCAGGGGTCCTAGGATTTCAGAGGTGGACTTTGATGAAATTCCCCGGTGCTATGACTCCATCTCCGACTCACTCCAGTGAGCTCCTCGGGTATTATGTAAAGACCTCTTAGGTAGGTTAAGTTGTCGTGAATTAACCTACCTAAGAGGTACGCCTCTGACGGAGGCTGCGATGCTTCTATTACACATACCACTGGCGCCGGCCACCAGCGCCTCCTCTGGAGGTGCCAGAGGCGAAATTTCCGTAGGTTTTTTATGCGCACATAGACATTTATTACAGGAGTAGCTACACAAAAACATATTGTAAAGTGAAATATAAGCGAAATGTTGCCAGCGGCGGCGGTCAGCGTGAAATCAGCGGCCAGGTGGAGCATATTCGTTCGGCGGCCGGGCGTTCACATGGCATGTGTCGAGGGCGGGCGCGGAGGCCTTTACATCGCGAGCGGCGACCACGAAGGTCGTCACGGCGGTACACGGGTGAACCAGCGCCGGGGGCAGGTGCAAAACCAGCGGGGTGGCGCGTTCGTTCGTTTTGCACCGTTCGGCGGGCGGGCGTTCACATGGCATGCGTGTGTGACTCAGTGTGAGGGCACGGAGGCGTTTGCATCGCGCAGGGGCGGCCGCGAAGGTCGCGCGGGACACGGACGAACCAGCGCAGGGGCAGGTGCGAAACCAGCGGCGGGGCAGCGGGTTCGCATTCGTTTGCACCGTGCGGGCGCGTTCACACGAGGACGCATTTGGGCGGCGGGCAGAGACTGGACAGGGGCAGGGCAGCACGTTGGATAATGGCTGCCGCAGCCTGCATAATTGCGGCGGCACTGGCGGCGGTACAAATACCGCGTGAGTGCAGGCAGAACACGGCGGGCACTGGCGGTGTATCGAGAACAAACTGCAGCGGGCTGTGCAGCGGTGTTCGGGACATTCACATTGGGCGTGAAAGCAGCGGGAGCGTCAGCATTGCGCCGTGAATTTGCATTGCGCGGCGATATTCATAACAGGCGGGCGGATGGGAAACCAGCGCGGGTCGGGGGCAAAAGCAGCGGCAGACTGCCCACTCGTTCACATGGCGCGAGAGCCGGCGCGGAGGTTTCGCATCATGTGGGCGCGGGCGCGGGCATGAAACTGGCGGCGCAGCGGGCAAAAGCTGTGAGGCTGGCGCCTTCACGTTCGCATCGTGCAGAGGTGCGCAGGGGGCGTTTCCATCGTGCGGATGCGGTCGTGAAAGCAACGGGGGCGAGCTCTTTGGGAGCATCACATGGTGTCTGCACCTTCTCGTTCACATTCGCATCGGCAGTGACTGCGCGCATTAGTACGGCGCGGTGAGTTGAGGAGGTGTGGGCGAGATGTATATGTTTGCCTCGCGCGATACTGATCCTGGGTACGTGCAGATTTCTTGTGTCTGCAGGAGACGAGTTGTTTGACCGGACTTGGGCGGCGTGGGGAGCAGGTGAAGTAGGCGCTGTTTGCGGGAGGTACGCGCGTTCGTGGCGGGCGAGAGAGCCGGGGGTGTGCAGGAGGTATGCACGTTCGATGAGCGAGTGCCGCTGCACTCACCGAAAGTAGAAGCCGAGGGTGCCCGCTGCCCGCTGCATTTGACAAGGACGGGGTTGGGAGGAGCAAAGGCGACAGTAGGGGCACAGGAGAAAATGCGCAAAGGTATTCGAAACCTCGCGGGAGTTGCGTGTGCGCCGTGATGCTGCGCGCACCTAGTTTCCACCACTTAGGGGTTGATTAGAAAAAAATGGTTTGGGCTTGAAATTAGAGACAGCACAGCGTACTGGAGGCCCCGAGTGTGTCTGTGAACCCTTTCACGATGTCCTGCAGTCGCCTCCTCGACGGAAAGGTTTTGGCGCGATGGCCTACATTGAAGATGGTGGTAAGAGCCAAGTTATTAATGGGAATTAAGCTGGCTTTTGGGTGATTTCGTGCACGTCGAATAAAAGAGTCTGAAGAAATGTAAAAGAAAATCATTGGGCAGCGGGCATCGTATCAAATACGATTCCGATGCTCAGACCCACCGATCGCGTGTAAGATACGGTGCAGAGAAAAAGAATGGCGGGGGTTGATGTTTATTTGCGATCCAATTGGCTACCCGTTAAGGAAAGTGGCGGCGCCACTTTACGTGACCGACCTCGAGAGAGGCGGCGGAGGCCGCCAGGAGGCGTCGCCGTGGCGAGCTGTCACCGCAGTGGTGGTGAGATGAAAGATGGTGACAAGAAACGGATTCCGCTTAGACACCCCGTAAGCGCCGATCCAGATCACGCTTTGATGACATCCAAATTCACACCACCTTACCCTCTGTCCCGCCTCCTTCGCCTCCATCGCCGCCACTGAGACCCAGCGGGCGACTGCGTGCACTCAGCACGTTCGGTGTCGGGTCCCACATATCTCTATTTGGAGTGGAGGTGTGCGGTAGGTAGTACATCAAAGAAATCTATGTGCTGATCTTTATTTGCGGGATTTCTGCGCCTCTCTCAACCTAGTTTCAATCTGAAATAAATGGCGGCTCCAACACCATGCTCATGGTTTCAAATAACCCCGCCGCTGCCCTCCAAATGCATGCACTGCAAAATTTCGAGCCACCTCCGAGGCGACTACAAGATTTGCAGGGCCGCCGTTCCCAAACCCCTCACTCCCGCAACAAGCAACAACGTCAACCATCGTTGTGCACACCCAATTGTTTCGTGACACGTACCGCTTCCCCAACCAACTGTCGCCGCCAACGCCGGTGCTGCACGCATGCGAGCCTTTCCCATGTCAAGAACACTACCATTGGTGGTTTAAATACAATGGTTTTTCCTGGTTTGAATAATGGAATAATGGATTCAACCCAACCTGCCATCGATATGACCGACAGAGCCGCATTTCAACCGCCGCCGGATGGTGCAGAAAAGCATGAGAGCCGCCGCGGCACCGCCACATTGAGCGTACAATCCACTTTCACGCAAACACGCAGCCCCGCGAAATGAAACCACGCAGCCCCCGTGCGACGCGAACACCCCGGCGGCCCAATGCAGACGCCGTCGCTGTTTTCATGGCCACCCCCTGCCAACGAGAAGGCTCTCGCACGACGCAAGCACCGCTGCGCAGCGCCCCGCCAATGCGAACACCCGTACGCAACTCCCCGTGCGATGCCCCTGTACCCCCGCGCAGCGCTGGCGGGATGTGGCAGCCCCCCGCTGTATTCACGGCCACCACCTGGCGACGAGGACGCTCCCACACGATGCGAGCGCCCCTGCTGAGCGCCCCCGCCGATGTGAACGCCCCTGCGCAACCCCCCGCGCGATGCGAACATATACTACATGCACCACAAACAGGTTTTACGCCGCCCCAACTGGTTTTGCGCCTCCCCCACAATGGTTTTTACTGTGTATTTACTTCTGTACATTATGTCTTGTGTATCTATGTTCAATAAACACTGTCTCGTATTTTGGAACAGTCAATTCAGCGTGCATAATGTCGCCTCCGGACCTCTGGAGGAGGCGCTCGCCGCCAGCATCAGTCCAATGAGTAATAGAAGCTTTACGTGGACATCCGGCCTCCCGCCAGAGGCGTACCTCTTAGGTAGGTTAATTCACGACAACTTAACCTACCTAAGAGGTCTTTACATAATACCCGAGGAGCTCACTGGGGTGCTCCGACTTGTCTCGTCTCGTCTCTTCCCTGTCTGGTCTCTTACATTGGACTCAAGACTGTACATTCCCCAAAAGATTCGAAAGTTAAGGGCCACGTTTGTCCTTCAGACCGATCTTGGCATGCCTCATACGTCACTGTACTGTGGGCTGCTTCGGCGGTTATCAAGTCAAGCCAGGAATGAACGTGCAGGGTCCCAATCGCGCGATAAAAGTCGCAAGTCGCGCTTGTCTAGGAGTCCCTGCGATGCTCGACGTCGCTATGCCGGTCGACGCTGCCGCCGCCGCTGGCACGCCCACCGCGTTGGGCCTCCTCCACAAGCTGTCTTTTGGTGTCGGGCTCGGTTCCCCTCTCGCTTTCTGCGCCGCCTCCTGCACCCTCCCCCTCCTCTCCCTGCTGAGCCCACTCCCTGCTCTCACCTCGCTCTCCACGCGCTGGACCGACCTCACCCCATCCACCTCACCAATCTTCCTCCCCGCGCTCCTCACCTTCTGCGCGCTCTACCGCTGCTAAGCCGCCCCTTCTCCAACGTGTGCCAGCGCGCGTGGGTCCTCACGGGCGTGGCGGCGGGTCTCATGACGTGCGCTGCAGTTGCCGTTCGTGGTGGGACTATGCTGGTTTCCA
>JARJLF010002334.1:0-41835 GCA_029378395.1 Mycena leptocephala
AAAGCGCGCACGTGGTCATATGATGGCGATCGGCGGAACCAAACCGGACCACACAGGTTAAACGAGTGGCTAACCGCTCTCTCATTCCCTCTTTCTTCTGCTCCACCACCATCTCCAGAATCCCCCCCCAAATGCCCCGCCGCTTTTCTTTAACTGGGACTCCATCTACCCTCAAAACTGGCTTGGAAGTGAACCACCATCAACGACGCCACTAAAGACGCCACTGTCTTTGTGCCACCCATAATCTGTCGCGACGTCGACGCGTTCACCGCCAAGTAAGTGCTCGCCTAGTACAATTTTGATATATGTTCACAACATAGCAAGCCCAGACCTATTAGTCCAATGTTCGGCGCTCTGCTCGACGTCGAAGTCGACCCCGCCACCCAGCACTGCGGCCCTCGGGTTATGTCTCTCGGTCAGTCACCCTATATCTTTCTTATACTTGCATTTAAATCGCCCAGGCTCTCGCCCCGCTAGCTTTCTTGTGTCTGTGTCTATCCCTCGACAACTCTGCCCGCCACATACATTGCCACTGCCGTCGCTGTTGTTCTTGTATTGTTCTCTGGACATCAACGCGGACGCCTTGACCGTCTATGTCTCGATAATCATCGTGGAAGCCCCACCTTCAAGATTCTCGACTGTTCTCCGGATCCTGCTTTCCGATTATTCTGGTTCTTTGGGCATCAACTTTAGACCTCTGAGCGTCGTCTGGTGTATGAGCCTCCAAGGATTGTCGTATTGCCCTACCTTCAAGTTTCCTAGCTGGGTCTTCTCGTTTTCTCTGTGGTCTATTCCTGTTTATCCCTGGACTCTCCGTCTGTGAGCATCATCGACGTATTAGCCTCGAGCCTCATCTGGCGTGTAAGCCTCGAGCATCGGTGAATCAGCCTTGAGCATCCTCCGGGGTGTAAGACTCGAGCATCACCCGTGTAAGCCTCACCTTCAAGTCTCTTGACCGGCGCTCTTGGCTCTTCTCTGCGGTTTATTTCTCGATTTTTTTGTTCTGTGAGCATCATCGACGTATTAGCCTCGAGCCTCATCTAGCGCGTAAGCCTCGAGCATCGGTGAGTCAGCCTTGAGCATCCTATGGGGTGTAAGACTCGAGCATCGCCCGTGTAAGCCTCACCTTCAAGTCTCTTGGCTGGTGCTCCTGGCTCTTCTTTGTGGGTTCTTTTCGATTCTTTGTTCTGTGAGCGTCGTCGACGTATCAGTCTCGAACATCGTCACCTTTGAGTTCCTTCGCTTGTTTTCTGGATTTTTCTCGTCGCGTTTATCTGTTTTCTTCTGTCAGCGCTTTCTTGGTTCTTCCGTGAGCATCATCGAAGTGTATGCCTCGAGCATTATCTGGGATGCAAGCCTCGAGCGTCATCCGTGTAAACCTCGCCTTCGAATTCTTGCGCTGTTTTCTTCCTTTCATTTCTCGTTCGGGTCCGGTTCTCTGTTTTTATTCTGTGAGCATCGTCGAAGTGTAAGCCTCGAGCTTCGTCTAGGGTATAAGCCTCGAGCATCCTCTGTGTAAGCCTCGCCTTCCAGTTTCTTTGCTAGTTCTGCTTGTTTGCCCTCTGCTCCGGTTTCACTCTGGTTCTCTGGTTTATTTCTGGGGTTTTTTTTTCTGTGAGCGCCGGTGTATCTCTCGAGCATCATCTGGGGTGCCTCGTCCGTGTGAGCCTCACCTTCTTGTTTGTACTCTGCTCTGGTTTCATTCTGGTTCTCTGGCTCATTTCTGTTTTCTTCTTCTGTGAGCATCGTCCGAGTCGAAGTATCAGCATCCGAGTAAGCCTCACTTTCGAGTCTCTTAGCTACTTTTTATGCCTCTTAGGTTCTTGTCGCCTTTTCTATTTTATCCTTTCTTGCGCCTGTCCAAGGTACGTCGTTTCCTTTCCTGCGGAAGGTTGGAGCATTCTTTGCTCTATCCTCGTGTTCCCTTGCCGTGGGCCGTGGGCTTAAGACTCGCACTTCACTGTGCGGGTCGACCAAAACACGTTAAATCAAGGGGGATCGGATCCGCGAAATCCGCACTATACCTCGAAACTTTTTTTTCAGAGAAATCGGCGACCCCTCCCCCTCTCCAAAAAAGGAAATTCCCTTTTTGGGAAGGGATCAAATGCTCTGGAGGCCTACCAGCAGGGTATTTCGGGCATCGGAGGTGTTAATTATGCTCAAAGTGATCCCCCAGATGTTTTAGGTTGGTCTGGTATATAATTTCATGAAAAGAAAATCCTTGCCTTCTGGGCCGACTGCCGGAACACGTGATCACCTACTGCGTTTGGAGAGGCTGTGCTCAACTGATAACAACTGATTAACCAAATACGGCAATAATGTACCCCCCCTCTAACTCAACAACCACTTTACTTCCCACCTTGAGGTCTATATTTTCTGAATCAGAATCGAAAATAGTGTCAGAATTTGGCAACATTGAAAAAATCTGAAATTTGGTCCCCCTTGCGTTAAATCATGATCATTCTTCTGTATATTTATTTAATTCTGATATTTTAAATGCTGTGGGCATGTATATGCCGAATGTAGTTATTTCCTTGTGAGTCGGTCCTCCTTCGATTGAACTTTCAGAGGCTGTGCGAAACACATTGCTCATGTTGTGTTTCGTGAAAATTTTGTGTGACTCAGATGTGACTTGTCGCGTCGCGTCTTTCTCCTACTTACCGCCACCACCATCCCACCGTAATCTTTCACTATGAAGTACATTCTCGTCTCTGGAGGAGTCATTAGTGGAATCGGGAAGGGCGTCATTGGTATGCCTGGCGTTTTTGAGCTGTTCATTGTTAAATGGCGCTCCAGCCTCCTCGACGGGGCTCCTCTTGAAGACCACTGGATTAAAGGTTACAGCAATCAAGATTGATCCATACATGAATATCGATGCGGGGACGATGCGCCCAACCGAGCATGGTGATGATGATCTCTCTTTTACCTCCAAGATATATAACTGACCCTTACAGGCGAGGTGTATGTCCTGAACGACGGAGGAGAGGTCGATCTCGACCTCGGCAACTACGAACGGTATCTCAACGTCACCCTCTCCCGCGATAATAATATCACCACTGGCAAAATCTACAAGGAAGTCATCGAGAAGGAGGTTAGTGGTTATCTCTGCACATATCCGATTCAGATTTACGCGTCTTTGGCGCGGTTTTTACGCGCTATGGACCGAGATCTGGATTATTTAGTGCCATGTATTTTCTATTTGCTTATCAATCCCTCAAATCTAGCGCAAAGGAGAATATTTGGGGAAAACCGTGCAAGTCAGTTTGTCATGCGCTCCTCTCCCCTCTCCCCAATCCGAATACTGTTATAGATTGTTCCCCATGTCACAAACGCGATCCAAGACTGGATCCAGCGCGTGGCTCAGATTCCGGTGGACGATACTGGAGATGAGCCGGATGTTTGCATCGTCGAGGTCTATCCCCCGCTTCTCAAATCTCTCCAATATCTGACCTCAGGACAGCTCGGAGGGACCGTCGGTGACATTGAATCTGCGCCTTTCGTGGAGGCTATGCGTCAGTTCCAGTTCCGCGTCGGCCACGATAACTTCGCCCTCATTCATGTGTCCCTCGTCCCCGACATGCACGGCGAGCAAAAGACCAAGCCCACCCAAACGACGATCCACTCCCTACGTGGACTCGGGTTGCTCCCTGACCTGGTCGGTCCCTTGATCGTTCTCAAGAAACGGTCTTCCTTTAACCCTTCTTTCAGATCGCTTGCAGACTGCTTGGTCCGCAGCCGCTCCAACCGGCGACAAAAGAGAAGATCTCGATGTTCTGTCATGTCGCGCCAGAACAGGTGTTCGGCGTCCACGACGTCTCGTCCGTCTACCATGTCCCGCTCCTCCTCCAGTCGCAGGGCATTGTCGACTACCTTCGCAAGCGGCTCAACTTGCCTGCCCTAAACATCTCGGCGGAAATGGTGCAGAAGGGGGAGTCTTTACAGAAGCGCTGGAGGGATCTCACCACTGGGTAGATCCCCTCCTTCCACTTGCTCATCTCACCTGCTGATAGACATCAGGCAAGAACGGCTGTTCGACAGCGTTTCCGTCGCACTAGTCGGCAAATACACAGATCTCAAAGACTCGTATATGTCTGTTACAAAGGCGCTGGAGCACTGCGCCTTCCGCGTGCACAGAAAACTCATCATCCACGTTCGTCCCATTCTCTTCGTTGGTGCCTCTGCTGATATCATCGCAGTGGGTGGAGTCGTCGGACTTGGAGCCGGAGATGCAGGAATCCAATCCTGCCAAATACCACGATGCCTGGAGGGCGGTGGTCGGTGCTGGGTACGTCTTCATTCGACTGCGTGTGTCATTCGAAATTCATCCCCCTCCCTAGTGGAATCCTTGTCCCCGGTGGCTTTGGCGTTCGAGGAACCGAGGGTATGCTCCTCGCGATCAAATATGCTAGAGAGCAAAAGATTCCTTTCTTGGGCATCTGCCTCGGGTTCCAGCTTGCGGTAATCGAGTGGGCGCGCAACGTACTGGGAATCACCGGTGCGTGCTGCCCTTACAATTTCTTTCTGGTCGTCGCTGATGCGTATGCGCCCAGATGCCACGTCGTCGGAATTCGTCCTCGACACCCCGTCTCCTCTGATCATGTTTATGCCTGAAATTTCCAAGACCCACATGGGTGGAACGATGCGTCTTGGGCTTCGTCCGACCGTGTTCGAGGCCAGTACCGAGTCGTGGTCGCGCGTGCGGAAGCTATATGGCGGCGCAGGCAAGATCTGGGAGCGCCATCGTCACCGCTACGAGGTCAACCCGGACTACGTACAGCGCCTGCAGGACAGTGGGCTGGTGTTCACGGGCAAGGACGAGAAGGGAGAGCGCATGCAGGTGCTCGAATTGCCTGGTCAGTTCATTATTTCCGTCGTCTTGCGCAACATTAATTATTCTGTAGATCACCCATTCTTCGTTGGTCTGCAAGCACACCCCGAGTTTTGCACGCGCCCTCTCAACCCATCGCCCCCGTTCTTGGGTTTCATTGCTGCGGCGTCTGGGCCAGCGGAATTACAGGAGCAGCTGGACGTCCAGCTGCGCTGCTTCAGGCCTCCACACCCTGAGGACTCTATGGTCGGGGAGGCCGTGCTCAGGCTGGGCATTCCCGTCATGCATGGAAAGGAAAAGATCCTGGTCAACGGCAAGGGAGAGGTCAACGGCAAAATGGAGGTCAATGGACACTAAAAATGTTTACGCGTGATGTCCCCATTTATCTACAAGTTATCCTGCTCTATAGAACCACCATTTGTACCATCACCATTACATGAGTATCTTAAACATATGTAGCCTATGAAGAGTCACCCACCTTTACTCTCCCCCGAATATATTTTGCTGTGTCATATTTGGCAACGACCTCGATGTTTCTTGAATTTTGCTTCGACGACCAAACGGTCGACTGCCTCGTTTCAGTTGCGCTGCATTCTCTGCTTCATCTGCTATTGTCTGAGAAACGGTTTCTAACACTCACCGACTTCTCGATCGAACTGCCAGTAGCGAACCAAGACCCGCGATTTGCCACCGCTACTAGTAGAACCGATTCGGGTTCGGAGTTTCGAGAGGCGCGGTATTCCCTTCTGAACCTGAGGGCTAAAGGTCGCAACTATCCTCAACTATCAGCAGACTCTCATCAGTGGCCCATTTCCCGGGAACATCGTTTGTTACTGACCATTTAAACTCGCTACGCGTGCGTGTTAAAGAACGCTGGTCCCCCCAATTGGATCAGCCGAGTTTGGTTCCTCCGTGCGGTGCATGACGACCGGCAAAGTTCCACCAAAGACTGCATCTGCGGTATGCAAAACACATGAAGTACTTCAGACCTGCGTTCGCGTTCCCTTGACACTCTCACTACAGAATAGTTGCCACTCAGTCGCAATGGTCTTCGTCCTAGCCAAGGGCCGAAAGCAATTCCGAGACGGTTTGTTTAAATTCTTTCCGAGCCACTAGGCTGCAGTGTTTTCTTACCCTCCGAGTCCTCGTGAGTGGAATTCCAATTTATTCTGGCTTCCATGGTGGCGAAACGGATTGAAACGTGTGGGTGTTTATGGGTCCTTGCACAAACATATGCTTTGTTCCTTATCGCGTTTCTTCCTGTTTCTTCTTTCTGTGTCCGCGATCACCCAATTGCAGTTCTCAATGTGCAATGAGCGGCTTCCTTATTGCTTTGTTATATTGGTTTTGTTCCAACTTGACAAATATCTTTCAAAGATGCTTTAATTTCCGTTTCGTCCAAGGATCGCTTTGGAATTTTATTTCGGCTTGATCAAATCTCTTGCGAATTTTCAAGCGAATACAAGGATATTCCCCATGGGTAAAACTTGTACTGTTGGGAACCTTCTTTTGGGTGGCAGGTGGCTTGACTTTGTTCCCCTTTTGGTCACGGAGCACTTTGTTCCGGCAATGGCCGCATTTCGTGTGTATCGTCTGGTCGCTCCTGTTGCCAAATTCTGAGCAAGTTCATGCTCAGCGCTTCTGAGCAAACATTCTGATGTTTTCTGATTGTTATCGTATCATCTAGGTCGGTATCTTATTGCAGGGGGACGTTTCATTTTCTGTCATCAATTGTGGACCACTATTTTCGAAGCTGATTCTCGGCTGATGCTTTGTTGACCTGAACCGTTATGATCAACCTTTGAGCTTTGGTGCTTTTCATGACCGATTGCCCCAATTGGTCTTTGAACGCTGCTGGTGGCAGTCTGAGGCCCATTGTTTCCGGTTACTCGCATAAAAGTCTCCAAATCAAGTAACACTTGGGGCGTCTCTTCTGCTACGCTCCTCCTGTCGACTTCTGTGCCTCTGCTGTCCTGTGTCCTGTTTCCGATTTGTCTCGCGTCGCCAGCTCATGTCGCGCTCTCCTCCTCCTCCAAACCCTTCGGTATTCTTCTGGATGATTGCGTTTTTTTCCATGCCACCCTAATATTTTATCTTTCGCCGCAGATCGTGAATGCTGGTAACCTCCTCCCGTCTGTAAACGTTCTTTTCGACGAGGTTCTTCAACGTGAACGTGCTTCCTCACAATCATCTACTGGTTCCCGCCCCCAGTCTGCATGGTCAGGTTTCGTAGGTGCCCGTGGCTTGATTTATCCCTCCATTTCACTGATAGATCTCCATCGATCCGACAGCCTGGACCAGATCGGAATAATATGGGGCATACAAATCCCGGAATGCCTCGCCCCCCTCTACCGCCTCTACAAGTTGGACCCCGCTCGGGATCGCAGGTTCATTTCAAATACATTCTTGGTATATTCCCACGCTGAGATTCCCTTCTCCCTGAAAGGCTGGATATTATGCCCCCGGGCCTTCTCTTCCAAGGCCGGTAAGGCCCTTCTTCTCAAATTTAATGTGCTTTCTAATATCAGCCTGTGTACAGGCAACGGAGCAGAGGTACATCGCCCACAGCGAGTCCCCACCGGAATATCATGTTCAGACACCCCTGCCGGTGATTCCAAATCGTATGGGTGGCCGGTATGCTCAAACACCGTGTCACAGCAATGGCCAGCCACACGCACCTGGGGTAAATTTTTGTTTCTGCTTTGCTGACGCCCTTGACGTCGGTTGTCTATAGTTGATGCCAGCGTCTTTTCCTAATCAGGCTTCTTCATCTCGTCATCGTGGCGCGCGCCTCTCGACCGTAAGTACGCATCTGCGATGTCCTCATGTGAGCTGACCCTGCTTTTCCCGCTAAGTCCGCATCCGCGAGGCATGCTCCTCCGCCAAACCCGAGGGATGTGGCGAATGAAGCGTCCGCGCGTATATTTTATAGTCTCCTGGAAGCCAATGGGAATCCATCGTGCCCTCAATGCGTTCATGACCTCAAAATTGAAAGCCGGCGTCAGGTGGCCGGAAGCCATGGCCCCGCCTTTGCCCAGTTTGCTCACGGTCTGAAACCCCAGCATCCCACTACGCTGCCTCAAGTGCAGGGTTTGATTACCATCCCATTTACCCCCAAAACCGTAAATAATCAGACGCTGGTGTATGGTGTCTCGCTCACGGAGATTCTCGATTTTCGCGATGTCTTGGACGACCCGCGTGAACGGGTTCTGGACAACTCGCTGAACAAGATCATATTGACGATAGAGGTGCGTCATTCATGTCGTGAGGTTGGCAGCCGCTGATCAATGTTCACAGCACCCTGGATATCCTCTTGTCGTCAAACAAATTTCGGGAAACTGCCCACATCGTCCTGTCTCGCGTTTCAACCTCGCATTCAGCGTTGCAGAAGCGTACTTTTCTTATTTCAAGGCACGTTTTGCACCTCATTTTTATAAAATATTCTGTGACGGGCGATCCGACAGTCGAACCAATTTAACCCCGCGATTGTGCCGCCGTCCTCGGTCGTGGTTCGCTCCGTCACGCAGCTCCGTCTGGTGAATCTCTACACGACGGACAGGACCAACTACAGGGCTCACCTTGCTTATGTGTTCTAAAGGGGCATTGCTTTAATTAGAAATCCTTTTCCGCTGCTCTCTACTGTGTTGTTGTCGTATTGCTGTGTTAAATTTGCTGTCGATTCTGTGATTTTGTAGTTTTAAAGGGATTTTATGTTTTATTGATCCTCGTTCGACCGGCGGACTGTCACATTAAACCTGATTAATCAGAATCTCATTTGATGATGTAAAGGCCATGGGTTGAAAAATAAAACAAGGAAGAAAAAAACCCTACTGCACGTCCAAGCGTACACTGCACAGAAACGAAGGTATGAGTGCGCCTTACGTTCTGACACCAATATCCAAGCAGATTCAGGCATCTAAAGGGATGTTACTGAGGGTTAAACGAGTGAAAAGCAGGTTGCAACAGAGAAATGGAGCCGACTCTGAGCAGATGAGAGCGGTTTATTTTATTTTATTTGGACCTGCGTATGTACTCGCCAGGAAATTCATTTGCGGTGCCAATGGCTCAAGAAAATAGCAGGGGCGGTCGGTCGGTAGAGATTGATTCTCTGGCTTCTGGTTCTACACAGAAGAGCCGGTTGCCGTCAAATGGTTGAATCGATGAATGTCACATCGAAGAATAAATGTTTTGTCGGACGACCAAGTCGAGTCGCGTGAAACCCCGGCCAACCGGTTATAGGTTGAAAACGAGGCCACCAGAAGGAAAGAGTGAAAATCGCAATACCCACTTAGGTGCACATGTCACTGTGCAGAAACAAGGACTTGGAAAAGTATTTAGGTGCTAAGTTGAATCGGCAGAAATCAAAGCGAGCTGCTGAATGCGGAACCGAACACGGCCGCAAAATATGTCAGGGTAGAGAATGGGAGCCGGGAAAACAAGAGGGAATGTTTTGGCTCAAAGCTCAACGCCAGCGACGACTCGGATTCGAAGAAAAGTGAAAATACTAATATAATGGGGCGGGAGGAATCGGCTGCGGAGGGGCCTGGTTCTACGTGTAGGAGCAGGTTGCTTTTAATGTAGGAGTAAAAGTTGGACTGCACCGGGGAGCAGTGGATGTAAACGGCGAAGAATGTGAAAACTTTGAAGGGCTCTCGGTGCGACTTCTATTTAAGGAAAGTGTATTTGGCTGTATTTGCATCGCAAATGGTGTACAAATAAACCACAACATCTTCCCCCTTCTCCCAGAAAAGTCTTGCAGCTTTCGCTCGTTCAGGAATCGGTCGGAGCGGCCGCGAATTTTATTCTTTGGTTCATATCCGTGCTGGATACCGAATCTCCTGGACTGAGAACTCTG
Organism: Mycena leptocephala; assembly: GCA_029378395.1. NCBI lineage: Eukaryota > Fungi > Basidiomycota > Agaricomycetes > Agaricales > Mycenaceae > Mycena > Mycena leptocephala. The sequence continues at coordinate 9,684 of JARJLF010002334.1, forward strand.
TTTGAGCCGACAAGCCCTGTACTCGCAAGATGCTGGCATTTGGCGTATATTCGGACTTTGGCCCTTTACCCAGCTTGCGTTGGCTGGGATAATGGAACAACATCTCACTGGTTAATCGATGCTACCATTGTACGCGAAAGAATGGAGGGAATTGCAGTGCACACGACCGTAAATGGCCCAGATCAAATTCCCATTGTTCTTGCACAATAGCAAACTCTGTGTGGCCACTCGGACCGGCTGCCCGTAGCCAGGAGGGGAACAAAAGGGTTCTGGACGATGCATTCCACAATGCCCGAGCTCGCCATTGACTCCCTGCGGCGTCGGCAGTGCTGTTCTACCTTTCTCTTTCCGCTACCACCACCATCTGTGCGTAATTCCACGACGAGCAAGCTATGCTTGTTCTACCTGTACTCTTCTCCGTCAGTAATCGTTAGTGTCTGTTCCTTCTACTCCGCGTCATATACTAATGCTCCTTCAGTGGCAACAACCAACACTTCCGCTGTCGTTTGCGTGGCAGGCCAATGCCTCCAAGGCTATTCCAACACATCCAGTGCGTCTGCTTGCTTTTTCTGGCGTTGTCCTTGACCTAACTCTCACTCCTAGTCGGCGTCACGATATCAGCTCCAGGGTCCCCGCCAGCCCTTCTCCTTCCTGGGCAATACACCTCTACAACAAATCCACAACTTCTCCATAACCTCCTCACATCCTCCACCGCCTCCCTCCAGCCCTCACCAGGCTTCAAGAACTCTTCCAATTCCCTTGCCCTTCCTCTGAACGTGGCTCAGGAGCCCGGTTTATCCATATATTCCGGGCCTCTGTACTCTGGCCAGCCTGCGTTCACGTCCATCCCATCCGCACCCATCGGCGCCAACTCCTCCACGTCGCTGAGCCTCCAGTCCCTCGCGCTCTCCTCGAGCGTCTGGATCGCCGTCAACTCTCCCTCCCCTGGAAACTCGCGCGTCATCATCTGGGACTCCATACCCGACATTGCCCAACTCCCCACGACCGCACCGAGTACGCTCACCCTCTTCGACATGGAGTCCGCCGCGTGTTCCCCGCCGTGCGCGTCGTCGGGCATCTGCACCGCCTCTGGGACGTGCACATGCGCAGCGGGATTTACTGGTTCATCCTGCGAGACGTGTGCCCCCGGATTCTTCGGACCAGGCTGCGCCGCTTGCCCAACCGGTTGCACCAAGTGCGACGACGGCCTAACTGGGAGCGGGCGCTGCCTTAACACGACCCCGCCCAATGCTCCTGCGTCATGTAACTGTGTCAATGGTGTCTGTGGCGCAAACGGAAGCTGCACCTGCACAACGGGGTTTATCTCCGCTGCCAACGGCACGGCATGCAGTCAGTGCGCACCCGGCTTCTTCTTGACCTCGAACGGGGACTGTTCGAGTGAGTTTTAGTAGTTTATTTCATCTGGTCTTGTTTGCTGATTGCGGATATAGTTTGCCAGATCGGCTGCACTGCGTGCACGGACGGGACGGGCGTGTGTACGGCGTGCAAGACGGGCTTTACGCAGGACGCGAATGACCGCACCAAGTGCAATCCCCCGCCAAGTATTACGTCCTCAGGAACGCTCTGCCCGCCTGGCGCGTTCTCCGACGGCACGAATTGCACGCCTTGTTCGCCGTCGTGCAAGACGTGTACGGGCGGCACGTCCAACGACTGTGTCGACTGCGCCGCGGGGACGTACTCCCTGAATGGCGCCTGCGTTTCCGCGGACGCTAACGGCGTGTGCGCGGGGTCGTCGTTAATCGCGGATAACAATAAGCTCGAGTGTGATAGTACGTTTCTGATTCTGCCCCGCGAGGATGTTGCTGACCTCGTTCCTTCAGGCTGCGGTGCTAAATGCACGTCGTGCAAAATCCCGAACTTTAGCTCCATCTCTACGGTCAATCAGCTGCAGTGCACCGGCTGCGTCCCAGGCTTCTTTCTCTCGAATGGGAAATGTGTCGCGAGCTGTCCCTCGGGCACATTTGTTTCGCCGCAGGACAATTTGACTTGTACAGGTGCGTCTTTAAATAATATGCTCCATAACTGTCTGACCCCTCCTGCAGCCTGCGACTCTTCGTGTACCACCTGCACCGGCTCCGCCACGTTTTGTCTGACCTGCGCCTCCAATCAACTCGCAGCTTCTGGCAAATGTGTCGCGACCTGCCCCGCAAACACATTCTCATCGACTGGGTCATGCCTCACTTGCCACCCCGACTGCTCCACCTGCTCCGGCGCCTCCTTCAACCAATGCACATCCTGCCCTTCCTCCCGGCCTGTCCTGACAAACGGCCGCTGTCTCCCCACATGTAGCAAGACGCAATTCTTCGACCCCACATCGTCGACGTGTCTCCCCTGCGACTCTAGCTGCTCGAGCTGCTCCGGCTCGGGGCCTAGCCAATGCCTTGCATGCTCGAGCGCCGACCAGGTGCTTCGCGCCGGGACGTGCGTCGCCGCCGCGTGTCAGCAGTCTACCAGCGTCGTTCCCGGTCTCGGGGCGTGCCTCTCCGAGTTGGTCGATGTCCCTCCACGACCGCCCCCGGCGTCCCGCCGCTCCCCAGCGTGACCGGCCTCAATGCGCCTACAACTATCTCGACGCCGCGCCGCGGGCTCGCGTGGTGGGAGATCCTGCTTATGGCGCTCGGGTGTGCATTCATCTTCCTCGTCATCGTCTGGCTGTGGCGTCGGCGCGCCCGTAAACAACGTGCGCAGCGCACTGCCAAGTTCGCGGCGAAGAGGCAGCTCGACCCCGTTGGGTGGCGCTGGCGGCTGTTGCGCTTCGGCGAGAAGTTCTTCGGGCACCGCGCAAGCCGGCGCGCCCGCGCTCAGCCAGAGTCTCTGCCCCCCATCGAGGGCGAGGCGGTCAAGATGGCGAAGATACGCGCGGCGGAGGAGGCAAGGGATGGCAGGGATATGGACAAGCTGCTGGCAAACTACGAGTACCCCCGCGAGGAAGTACGGCATCACCACCACCATCATCTGCACGTCCAACGTGAGCACGAGCGGAACTCGTCCCTGAGTGACGCGAGCACGCTCTCGGCGCCGTCGCTTTACTCGCAGGTAACGGGCTTGCCGCACCGCGTCCCCGAGCCGAAGGAGCCCGTGAAGTCGTCGCCACGGGACATCACGTCGCGCTTCTCGACGAGCACGATTGACGACTATTATACGAGCCCGAGCCCCATGCCGGTACCGTCCACATCGCATTCCCGGACTGGGTCAAAGAATCCGTTTTCCAAGAATCCGTTTTGGAAATGATGTTAACGTTCTTTCTTGTACTCATGGACATTGATATATTTTGTATTTCTAATTGACACGGACTACTTTCATCTGTATTTCCACCGCACCCACGTTCATTATATCATTATTGTTGTTGTTCTGTACCGTTATGACCATAGCTAGCTAGTAATTTTCTATAAGCATAATCTGTTGTTATAGATAATGGGCGACTTCCCGTAAGGTAAATCTATTCTGAAAAAATACCGGAGGGTCACAAACTGGAGGGTCGGCCAGGCAATTCAAACATTCTGAGCTTCGTCAAGTTTTCTCCCAGGCCTTTATAGCATCCTTCCATAGTCTATGGAGTCAGATCCAGGCGCGACAAGCTCAGGATATGGGCTTTGGCATTTCAACAGATTATTTTTCGAATAGATTTACCTTACCGGAAGTCACCCAATCAATAGATTTGGCCACACTAGTTTAAAATTTGTGCGTAACGGCATTTCCTGCTCCTTCGCTGCGGCTCTCAGCGTTACGAGTCCATTCATGTCAAATCGAGACCTTGCCCGGAACAGATTGTCTCCGGCATGGTGTAGTGGTTAACATAGGTGCCTTTCAAGAAAAGTCACGTGGTTTAAATTGAGTAACTTGATCGCACTAGCCCGGGGTTCGATTCCCCGTACCGGAATTTTTTGATAACTTTTTTTTTGCTTTTTTTTCCTGGCATTGGAAATAATGAGTCTCAGTCTGCAGAAGCATTCCAATGCCTTTTCATTTTCTTCCTCCAATTAGGATAACAATGTGGAAAGTCGCAAAATTGCACAAAGGCCGATAGGGCTGGCGACTTGGTGCAATTTTGTCACTGCACCGACTACGAATTGTAACTGGACACTCGTCGAAGATATTCTATTACTTTATTGAGCAAGGAGAAGAAGACATAATAATATAAGAGAAAATACTGTACTTCATATACTTCTACATGCCGCTCATCGTAAACCATATTTCCCTCCACCAGCGTCGCTCGGTCCGTTGCGTCGACCATAGCCACCCCCGCCGCCCCCGCCTTCCCTCCTACCATAGCCACCCCCACCCCCGCCTCCTCTATTGCCATAGCCCCCACCGCCCCCGTCTCTACTCCCATAACCTCCACCGCCGCCCCCGCCTTCCCTTCTGCCATAGTTTCCACCCCCGCCCCCTCGGCTGCCATAACCGCCGCTTCCACGACCACTGTCTCCACTTTGGTCTCCACCACGCCGGCCACCGACTCCCATTGGGCCGCCTTCATAACCAAGACCGATGCCAAAGTCGCCCTTCGCGTCCTTCCGACCTCCAAAGGCCCCACGGAACTCGGCTGCCTGCCCCCTCCCTTTTCCGGGACCTCCAGAATACCCAGCCCCAACATCCTGATACCGCGTGGACCTGTACTCGCTGACATCCACATCGTCGTCGTTCATGTTCTCTTCCTGCTTCCACGACGGCGTCACATCTCTACCACGGTTCGCCGTCCTCCCACGGCCCATCCACGGTGCGCTCGCCGCCGACGTGCGCGAGTACGTGGGCATGCTGTGCGCCGTCTTCCCAAAATGCTTCGTGCGCCCGTCCCCAAGGCCGAGCTTCTGCAGGAACGCGACCGACACGTAGGGCGGCGCCGCGAGCCCGCACGCGCCCGTCGTCCAGTCCTGGCACCCCTGCACGATGACCGGTTTCTGAACGCGCAGCTCGGGCGTCTTGGCCATGTAGTACCCGAGAAGCGACATGAACGTCTCCTTGATCGCATCTTCGTCGAGTCGCCCGACGAGCGTCCCGATGTTGCGCTCAATTTCCTCGATGATGGGCGTCACCTTGTTTAAGAACAGCTGCTCTCTAACGGGAGACTTCTTCTTGACGAAGAAGCCCGTCGGGTCGTCATCGAACTCGGTGGCGAGCTGCTTGGTCTGCTCGGTGAGTTCGTTAACTGTGAGAGGATTCAATGGGACGTCCGTGAGCTGCCAGGAAACGAAGCCAATCTCCCAGGGCAAGAGTACAAGATCACCGCGGCCTGCAGTGCCGGCACGTCCCGTGCGTCCGACGCGATGGACGTACTGCTCCCGTCCGCCAGGAATACCGACCTGAATGACACGCGTAACACCAGGGTAGTCGACACCGCGCGCAGAGACGTCCGACGTGATGAGGATGGTGGCCCCGCCCTTGGCAGAGCGGAACGCATCGGAAACCATCGTCCGCTTTTCCTGCGTCCGCTTCGAGTGGATTTCGTACACGCGCGTGTTTTTCCCGGCAGGCAGGGTCGAGGAAGCCAGCGCGTTCACAAGCGTCGCAGTGAGCTGCGTCATTTTGGTAGTCGGCAAAAAGATGATGATTTTAGATTTGCCGGGGTTAGTGAGCTGGTCGTGCGCGATGAGGCGCATGAGGTGGGGGAGCTGGGCGCTCGCGCTGGGAAGAACGGTATGGTACTGCTCAACGTGTGCGTGGACGGGGGAAGTCTCCTCCGTAACACAGTTGATGAACCTGTGGTTCGGCGCGAGGGTAGACCGTGCAACCTGCTGAATTTCCTTCGAGACGGTGGCGGAGAACAGGAGTGTCTGGCGTTGCGGTACAGGTGGTATGAAGCGCTTGATATCCTCAATGTCCTCCCGGAAACCCATGTCAAGAAGCGTGTCCGCCTCGTCCAAAATGAGCTAGGTAGAAAGGAATGAGCAGAGATAACAAGTCGGTCATAGAATACACTTACGACGCTGGTTTGTGCGACCGCTGCCCGAACATCGGGCTCCGACTCGAGCAGATCGCGCAGTCTTCCGGGCGTCGCAACAACGATATCCTTGCGGCCCTTCATCCAGTCCCGTATCTGCATGCGCTTGCTTGTTCCCCCGGTGAAGAGCCGCACTTCAAAGTCCTGGTGGTGGTGCGTCAGCCGCAGCGCCTCGTTGGCGATCTGCGTCGCCAGCTCGCGCGTCGGGCTGATGATCAGCGTCCCGACAGTCCGCCGCGCAAACCGTTGCCTGGCTTGGCCGACATTCCCAGTGTCATTGTTGCCCGCGAGGTACTCCTCGATGCTTTTGACGCGTGCCTCGATGGCCGGGACGAGGAACGCGAGGGTCTTCCCTGTTCCCGTTTTCGCTCGGACAAGCAGATCGCGCACATTATCGGAGTTTTCTGGGCTGAATGGCTCTGCCAGTGCGGGGAGCAGGGGCAGCACTTCTGCCTGCACCGCGGACATAGTAGTAAGCTTGAAAGGCTTCAAGGTGATGGCGTTGAGGGTTTCCTCAGAAATTTTGCCTTTTAGGGATTGGAAAGAAGGACCAGAAGGACTACTTCGGTTATCCACGACTAATAAAGTTGGGGTGAATATGTATGAATGCAGAGTCGTAGAAGAAACTTGCCCGGCGCTGCCTGAGTTGCTTCTGCTGCATATGAGCGTCTGCAAGTCGTCGAGCGAAGGAGTTGGACCCAAATGCGAGCTATACGATATGTGAGTGGTCTTGTGCGGAATATGAAGGATTCGAGAACCGAGAACGAGATGGTAGCCAGAAATTCAGCGGAATCGGCATAAACTTGTTGAAAACCAGCCCCAAAGGCGACGCGGCTTATCCACAAGCACCTCGCCCTGTTTCCATGCGAAACGAGCCGGAGAACACCCACCATTTGGGCCAAAAGACGGTCTACAACCCAACGCTCTGGAGGTCGAAGCGATGCATCCTGACGATGACCGCGACCATAACGAGGACGCCATGTCCTTGGCCTGTGGGACAAAAACAGGCGGAGAACAGGCAAAAGGAAAAGTCAAGGAGAATGAAAATTTAGAGAATTGATCGGGTTCACGTGAGTGTTACATTTGTCACGTCACGCACGCGTCCTGTTGTCTTCGACCACAAGCTTTAGGACCCTTGCCTCCGGCACGGCTTACTCGCTGCGCTCGCAGCCGTCCCTCCGGCGGGTCCACAGCTTGTTGGGGCTCTGCCCCAAACCCCCGCTAAATCCTTGTTTCGCCGCAGACACGGCGGATACAGAGTCCGGGGGTTTGCCCGCACACGGCGGATTCCGAGTCGTGGGAACCGGCAGGGCGTGGGACCAAACCACGTGAATTTTCATGTGACTTTAGTGGCTGTGTCCATTGTGTTTTCAAGTATAGGACATCCACCAAATTCGACGCGTTTTTCGTGTCTTTCACGTCAGGAACTCCATGTGGAACAGAAATAGGTTTTTTTGTGAAATTACAGGAGATCCTGAAAATAATGACAATCACGAGATTTTTTTTTTCGCGCTTCCCAAAAAGGAAATCCTCGTGTATCGCTTCTTTCTGGCTCTTCTCTCACCATAGTCGCTCGAACTACGCAGGAATGTGCCTAGTTGGGGCCGTAGGACACCCAAGCACGCATGTCGGCCATATTTTTGGCTCCCGAATCGACCCAACAACTCAGTCGGTCGTTCGATCCGATCCCATCTGCACCCATCCTCTTCTTTGTTCACGGAGACATGGGCCTGTGTCATTACCGAATCTAAATTCACACAAGCCGCATGACTCTGGGCAGAGATTGGGTAGAGGAGGAAACTTTGTCTGCCACGGAGGACTGCAGAATTTCGGAAGTAACGTGTCTCGGGGTGCGTCTAATACCTTCTACCTCCTCACTCCCTGCTCATCGTCTCCCAGCAGTGATTATGATCAACACCTCGTCTGAGCCTCGCCGCTGCCCGACGCATGTTTTCCGTTTGAATGTTGGCAGTTTGTCCTACAGTTTCGGGCTCTTTGGCCGCGCCTCGCATTCACCGTCCTTTGAGCTGCACAGGGCCTTGATGTGCCTGTTTATTTTGGACGTGCCTGCGTCGATCCGACCTCCCTCTCACTGGCCAGTGCCTTTGCGGTCGACAACAGATGCGCATACGCTACTTTGCGGCATAGGCATTGCGTGCATAGACATCCCCCCTCGTTCTACACATGCTGCGGACTTGGATGCTGTCGACCCGTCTTTGCTGTCGCTCCTAGCTCCTACCATCCTCCCGCTCTCGCACTCCCCCAGCATAGTCGAGTGGTCTGTGCGCTGCATCAGGAGCATCACGCTCCCCATGCCATTCACCAAGTCCGCCAATGCGGCGGGCACTGGCGCGGGCGCGACGGAAGAGTGGATGTCGCACGCGAAGGGCATTGAGCGTGAGTGGCGCGTGTGGTATTGGCGCCGTGACTGCTATGGGATAAACTCGAAAGACCGTCTGCGCAGCTCAGTAGGCGTGCGTGTGACCCCGGCAGAGCCTGTGTCTGTTGACGCCCCGCTGCAGGCCTCTGCTGCTCTCGGATCCGGCGGGTTGAACCACAGGACATGATCTCGTAGCACGTACATTGCGCCTCGTGGAATCCATTCGCGAGATGTTGCTCCATGTCTCTTGATCTCGACGCTGCTCACCCTTCGCAGCTCTCATATCCCGCCAGGGTAGGACTCGCACCGGGTCCCCGCCATAAACTTGATGCCGTGCGGAATCATGGGGAGGATGCAGCGGTGTCTCAACTGCTGGAGAAAGCCATGCAATGGCACGATCTACGATGACGCGCCGTGGATAACAAAGCATTTCTGCGCGGTAACTTACTTGCTTGCTTTTCGTACTTAGAGCATGAATGAATGATCTGTTCACGGGTAAAATACATCAGAAATGTTGCGATGGCATGGGCGACACTTCCACAGCCTCATAATATGTTGCAAAAGGTGTCGCAGCTGCAGAAACGGCCAAAGGAGGGAAAGATAGGCTGATTTCCTTTTTGGGAAGCGCGAAAAAAAAAATCTCGTGATTGTCATTATTTTCAGGATCTCCTGTAATGTTCTTGAAAAATTGGGCCGTGTACTGATAAAGTTTGTGCGCCAGGACCAGTTATCATACCACTCCTCCGTTCCGGCTGTCTTAGAGATGCTCTGGGAACAGTGGGAGGAGGAGGAAGTCCTCGACGATAGCGTCTCGATCTTGGACACCAAGGGCCAAATTTGCTGTGGATCTTAGTCCCGACGCGCAAGGCGTTCTCAGAGCTATTGAGAGACAACTTCAGTCAGAATATTAATGCACCACAAAAACTCCCACTAGATCCTCTTCGTCGCACACCTCTCGTGCTCTGTCTAGGGCGGCCTGCTTTAAAAAACCAGATCTCTCCGTATCCATGTAGCTACTCATCGGACAAAAGATGATGCTCGAGTTTGACATGGAGTGATGAACAGCGCAGGCGTTTGTGAGGCTTCATCTGCGATGTAATACAGTGCGGGGAGAAAACAGGGTATAAAAGAGGCGCAAGGACATGCTCGCCGCGTTCAACAATCGCCAAACAAATACATTTTCATTATGTATCTCGGGGTATATAGCTAGCTCAGCTGGAGGGCAGCCACGTCCTCTGTCAATGTTTTCCCCTCCCATCCGGGAATCGCTACCCGCTTAGACGTTTCGACCCGCGAAAAGAATTGGGTTCCCAGAATACCCAGCTCATCACCTTCGGTCAATATTACTCCATTATCGGACAAGAAAAATTTGAGACCCGCGTCGATTGCCCGTTGCACGTCGACAAAAATAAGGATCTGCGACGACCCCCGCATCCCTGAGGTATTTGATGAGGAACGGTTAAATATTCTTTCGAACACACGACTGACCACTTATGACATTCTCTCCTACAACGCCTTGTGCCATATGGACGTGATTACGCTTCATTTTCGAGAGCCCCTGTGTAGCTGCAGGCACACAGAATGAGATTCGCCTGAATACAGAATTTATCACGAACATATAGACTCCCATGCTTCCTTGGTCGTGCCGTGAACAGCAATCCCGGTTGGGATGTCCGATGCAGATGATATTGGCAGCAGATCTAGCTTCACCGACTGCACCGAGTTCAATTAGAATCCTTTGAATTCAAGTTGTAACGCGCCTTGATAGAGTGCCCTTGGTTGGCCTTCATCCACCAAATACCGGCCTCTGTGCCTTCCTCAAATTTCAGATCATATCGTTGCTTTGCGTCAGCCTTTACAATCTCTTGCAACGCTTCAAGATTTAATGTTTTGAGTTTAGGGTTGGCTAGCTAGAAGCCGCCATTATGGGACTTTAGAACCAACTTTAGGCAAAGGAACGCACAAGATCAGTAACTTTAACATAACCGTCTGGGCGCATTGCCAGTCCCTCGCTTTTCGCACCATGCCTGAGGATCCATGAGAGGGTCTTGGAAACGCGGACTTCTGGCGAATCTTTAGGGAGCCCTCTCAGTTTCTCTGAAGGTTGCCGGTTTGTGCTCGATCCAACTTGATTATCAGGCTTCGGTTTAGCAGGTTTCTTGCGATTGCGGGGAGGTTTCTGTGGATCCGCAGTAGTTGCAGATTGCTCCATGTTGTAAGGACTCGAAGCAGAGTCACAGTGGATTGGACAAGAGACGATGGCAGTCTGACTCTTCCGTTTGTTTACTTCCTCTGGTTTCTGCCAAACAACGAGATAGGGGCAAAAGGTCGTGGTCGTGCCTGTCGCCTTGGACGAGTCGGCCTCAGATGCATGGTCCCAATCGCAAATAGCGCCAAGAAATCAGGAATGTAAATAATCAAAAACAGCACGATCTTGCCGAAGACGCTCTTGAGAGTCTTCCTAATTTATCTACGACGCCATGCTCAACATGGGAGCTTAGCACGCGAGCGCCGCCGGCTTACCCCGTGTCATGAAGCCAAAAGACGGCTCCGACTTCAGCGAAAACTGGAAGAAAAAGCCCAGAGGCCCAAGTCTTTCAGCAGCCCAAAATCGTCAGAACCCGGGTGAAATAAGAGATCTTGATTCTCCTCTATATTAGTGTACCTGCCGGTCTAATCAACTACGGTGTTGTTACATGGACCATGTCCAATGCAGAATATTGCGCTCTAAATAATGTCGGACCGGCAAAGCGGACAGCTCGATGAATGACTTGTGCTGAACCACTGCACACCCAATTCAATATCCCGATGCGAGGAGAGAAACAAAGCCCATACCTTGTAAAGACAGCCAGAATGGAAGCGATTTTTGCATGTTTTGCAGGGTTTTCGCGGCAGCGTGCCATCCATCACACTGATGATTCTACCCCGGAACCATGAGTGAGAAAGCAGATGAAGGAATCGGGCACATACGAGTAGCAGATAGCACACTCCACCTGGCCCTCGAAATGTAGCGTGACGTTCTTCTTGAAAAGGCCGATCCCATCTACGATTCTACCATTCTGAGACCAAAGCGTCTGTTGCACTGCAAGAATCCATGCCCTCCACCGCGTCTCCTCTACGCCCACCCTCCGCACGTCCTTGACCTCTATTTTGTGCAGCGGCCAGTCCGTCGGATCTTCAGCTTGATCTCCAGCTGGTGTTCGTCGACTGAATACGAGGCAACGACCTCATTGACGGCGGTAGCTACTTTGACAGTAAGGTTGTCGTCCACTAGCTCCGCCGTAGCTTCGGGCTCTTCACGTGCGCCAACTCTGCCCGTATGAGGACGGGAGAAAAGTAGGACGACGTGTACGTAGCAATGCTGGATGAAAGCTGGCGGTCCTTGCAGTCGAGCACCCAGTTGTATATGAGTGACGGCACGGTGAGGAGTGCTCGGTAGTACAGATGCGCCGCAAGGACCTGTAAACTCCAGGTACTGCCGGATTCATATACTGTCAAGTGATGTTAGTGTGGTGGGATCGACATTGTTCATGACATACGCTGAACAAAATACTCGTCGATCGTCCAGACGTCAAGCTTGAATGCTTTCGGGATGCCTCGATCGACTCCGAGGAGACTGAGAAGGTTTGGTATGAACGACGTCCCGATGATGTCGAGGGTCCGCAGTTGGTCGATATAACTCAGTCTCACTTTCAGCGACTGCAACCATTTGAGCAAAAAAAATAGAGACGGACACAATTAAGAACCTACCGCATCCCTGAACAGGTCGAATACAACCATCCAGCCGAGTAGATACCCAAAGACCATCTATCCACGAATCAGCATCCGGAAACGCCTCCGATCTAACAAACGCACCGATTCATCAAGATCAAGAAGATCCCCCTGGTTGAAATTGAGGCTCGTCTGCAGAATGTCGAGGAGTTCGAGCGGAAGATCGGCTTTAACGGCAGCATCGACGTCGACGCCGGCCTCGATGACAAAGTGCTCCGTGCGCTTGTGGGAAGCGACGGTGAGCAGTTGGTAGGTCATCTTCTGCACGTCGGCCGACGGGTCTGCCAGTAGATGGCACATCTACGGAGAAATTGGTCAAGATGCATTTTGGCAGTCCACTTGTGTATGCTTACTTTTGGCAGAGTGTCTTCCGTGATCAAGGAGGCAGGCAGGTCTTGGACAATGGACAATACGAGCTCGCGGCAAGTCGATCGAGGCGTAGAAGCCGTCACATCGTCTGCAGGAATAAGTATTGGGGCGGTGTGAGGAGGATACATACCGAGTTGCCCGGCAGCCAAATCGCGTACCATCGTGAGGATCTGCATCTGCCGTTCTTCCCAACTTGCTCGGAGCGTCTTGTTCGTGAGTGTTAGATCTTGGATGAGGATTATCAGCCGCAGCGTCCGCGCAAGTGTGACCAGGGTGTCGTCGTCCGTAAGCGCCGCACCCTAGTCAAATATTGAGCGGGACATTCATAGAATCGCAGCAAAAACGCACCTCAAGATTACTCTCAACCACATCAAAGATCAGATCCCAATGCGTCCCAGGAACATTCTGCAATAGAGGCGCAAGGTGGAAAAACACAAGCGTCATCGCGCTCTCGAGCTCCTCCTCGATGTCCTCATCGGACGCGACCCACTGCTGGCACGCCTTGAAGATGTTCACGGAGCGCTGCTGTGGGAGGAACACGATGTCCGACTCGCTGCCCGGTGCGCTCGCGGCGAGCTTCCGTAGCGACAGCAGCCCCTGCGTGTTCGCCTTACTCGGTGGGATGCCCAACAGATCCGCGGCGAGCTCGTTCCGATACCGCTCCAGGCGCGGCGGCTCTAACGTCGAGGCGCTGATCGCCGACACAATCGCGATGCACGTCTCGGGAGCTGGTGGTCGAATGAGTCTATAAATCTTCTAGCAAGGAGAGAACAAACACACCGTTCTCAATCTTCCTCGCAAACGTCATCCAAAGGTCCGCCTCACCCTTATCCGCGTCTTGCAACACATGCCTCAAAACCCGATCCAGCATCCGACACTCACGACTTCCGTCCGTCTTCCTAGCACACCCAACAAGCGTGACCAACAAATCTGGCAGGGCGCCCCCTCTCACAAGCGGCTTATCGCCGCTCACCGCCTCGAGCACCCGCGCGCGCCACCCCTCCTCCACTGCCGTCGTCAGCAAATACGTCGTCAGCTGCTGTGCGCGCGCCGCAATCGCCACCAGCGCCGCTGCATCCAGCTCTGGCGCTGCGCTGTCGAATAGGGCACTCGGCGCGCCGGGCACGGCGAGCAAGTCCTCCGCCGCAATCGCGAGCGCCAGTACGTGCCGCAGTGCCCAGACGTGCATCTTCGCCGCGCGGCGGTCGGCTGTGAGCGCCTGCAAGAGACCGGCGGCGATGCGCGCGTAGGCGGCGTACCCGCGCGCGTCGTGCGCCGACGCAGAGCGCGGGGGCCGGATGGCGGACGCAGGGGGGAGGTGCGGGTGGAGGACCGCGAGGCTGGCGGCGGGCGGGGAGGCGGGGAGTGCATCGAGCATCGCGTCGAGCTCCGCCTTCGCAGGAAACACTTCTGCGACGACGTCGACCGGCGCGCCGAGCGTGCCTTCTGCGAGTGCGCTTAGGACGTCCTCCGGCCTATTCACGACAATGTCAGCGCCTGACATCGAGTAAAAGAAAGGAAGGAAGCACGCACGTAACACACACATCCGTACTGCACACCAGCACACCCAGTCTCCGCTTCGCCTCTTCCACCACCTCCGCGCGCGCCACCTCCTCGCCCTCTTCGCGCCACTGCAACCAGATGTTCCTCGCCACGCCCACCGCGTCCGCCTCGCGTTCTTCCGGCGGGACTGTGAGCGGGAGCACGTACGCAAACACCCACAGCGCGGGCAGCAGCGCGCGCGCATCCGCGGCCGCGGCTTCGGGGCGACCCGCAAGCACGCTCGCGAGCAGCTGCAGATCCGCGTTGAAAACCGAGAATGACAGGGGTGCGGCGGCGGAGGCGGGAACGGGAGAGACGAGTGCCGCCTCGACGCGGGCCGCAAACGCACTGACGACGCGCGCGAGGGCGCCGTGCCACGCGATGGGGCTCAAGAAGAGCTCGCCGCGCTGGAGAACCTGTGCGAGGAGAGGGGTCGGGACGGGCACGGGCAGGGGCGAGATGGCGGCGAAGAGCGCGTCGAGCGGACCTTCCGGGCTGCTCGGTGTACTTGTACTTGTACCGGTCGAATCTGCACTCGAAGTTGTACCGGACAATTCGCCCTCCGCGTCGACCGCCGTCAGCCCCTCCACCGCCGCCCTCGCCTCGCCGCCCACCAAGATCCCCAGCGCATCGGCCGCGGCCTCGGGGTGCTTCGCCACCTCTGCGAGCAGCGCACGCCATAGCGTTTGGCGATGTGTTGTGCGGTGCGCGAGGTACGCGAGGAGGAGCGAAGGCGCGGTGAGCAGGAGCGTGTAGGCGCGGTTGGAGAGGAGGGTGTCGAGGGCCTGTGAAAGGAGGGTCAGCGTTCGTTCTGTGATTAACATAAATGGGGTGATCGAGTAATGTAAAAAGTCGTAGGAAAGTAGAAACAACTCGATTCGTGATAAAACGGAAGAACGCACCTCCCCAACGCCTCCTCCCCCGCCCCACACTCCCGCCCCGCCCCCAAACATCCCCAACGCCTTCACAAGCAACGGCGCGTCCGCCCTCTCCACCGCCGCACGGAGGACGTCCGTCCGCAAGGCGAGCCCGAAGGTGCGGATGCGCGCGGCGATCGCGAGCTTCTTCGCGTTCAAGTCTGCTTGTACTTCTACTTCCTTTGTTGTAGGGTCAGAGGCAGCCTCGTCGTCATTGAGTGTGGCGGCGGAGGGGGCGGATGGCGTAGCGCTGTCGTCGCCAACGAGCGCCTCGAGCACGGCACACAGGAGCGCGGGCGGGCCGCCTGCGCGCAGGCACGCGCCGAGCGTGGTGAGGCCGGCGGTCATGAGGTCTAGGAAGGAAGGTTAGTCGTCGTTATAAAGTTGGCGCGAAGGATAACTCGGGCGCGCCATGGAGGGATACTGCACTACGGAATCGCGGGAGGGCCAATCGTACAAATGCAAGACAAGTAAAACTCGAAGAAGAAATAAAAGTCTAAAAAAAGAAAAACTCACCACCCCCCACACCGCCCGCCGCCCCCAACGCGCCCCGCACAATCCCCGCCGCGCGCCGTGTGTCGACGTGCAGCCGCGGTTTGATCTCCTCTCCCACCTTCTTGCCCTCGTTCTTTGTCTTCTCGCTGGTGTCCGCCGAGTTGAGCGAGGGTGCACGCCCCCCAAGCGCAACCCACACCCTCGCAATCTCGCGCGCGAAGAGGTGCGTGTCGTCTCCTTCTTGTCCTTCACCTTCTACTTCCACTCCAACTTCACCCCCACCCTCGTCCACTTCAATACTCGAAGAAACAGGAATAGAAGCAGCAGAACCCGACCCCCTCCCCCGCTCAACCCTCCCCCGCCTCACAACAAACACCGCACACTCGAGCAGCGCGCCGAGGAACGCCGCACCTGCGCGCGCGCGCGCACCGGGGAGGGCGGTGGTGAGAGCAGGGGCGGGGGCGTCGACGGGTTTCATTTCAGGTACCCGAGTCCGGGTGGCATCGTTGGGTTCGGCGTCGGCGTCGGCGTCGTTGTCGGCGGCAGTGGTAGGAGAGGTAGGAGAGGCGGAGGGTAGGTCGGTTTGTGCGGGAGCGGCGGAGGCGGATGTGGATGTCGGGTCGGGGGAAGCGGGGGTGAGTTGAGATTGAGATTGCGAGGACGACGAAGACGAAGATGCGAAGCCAGGCACCCTTGGCGCACCCCCGAGCGCGGCCCAGAAGGCGTCGAAGAGGCGGTCGAGGGGGGTGAGAATCTGTGTTGCGTGTTAGTGTACTTACGTATATTGGAGAGAAGAGGAAGGCGGGGCGGGAAGAAAGACAGCGAGAAAACGAAAGAAAAGGAACAGGAACGCAGGAACAAGTGAGGGACGGGAAAGGTACAGAGCGCAGAGCGAAGGAGAAGCGAAGCAGAACGGAACGGCAAACGACGGGGAAAGAACACGCAAACGGGTGAGGCGAGGGGCTGACGCCCAAGCCACAGCCCGTGCTCGGTCCCCGTCTCCATTCCCGACCCCGTTCTCCACACTGAGATCCCATAAGGCGGGGTGGCTATAACCCCACTCGCCGAACCTTTGATCCCGCCATCTCATATCCACAATCCAACCCTATTCGTTCTTTCCCCAACGCGCTCCCAACCAAAATACGGCGCACGAACGAAGTCCACCAAAAAAAATAAAACCGAAATCCAACGAAATCCAAACGTGACGGAAAAGAAACGAAGAAAACGCACCTCCCACCCCACACTCCCCACCACCACCACCACCGCGGCGTACCCCGTCTCCGCCGCCTGGACGTTGCTGCTGGAGGAGTTGCACGCGCGCGCGAGGAAGTGCGATACTGTGAAGGACGAGGAGGGGAGAGGGGTTAGCTTGCATTGAAAGTACGGAAGAAGAAAAAAGGGGGGTTGTGGGGAGATGAGGGGAGGAGGGGGGAGGCCGGGAGGCCGTGTTCGATGCGTAAGATCGCAAGGGAGAAGGTGGAGGAGGGAAGGGAGAAAAAAAGAAAGGGAGTAAGACGGATTGAAGGGCAGCCAAACTGCGACGGAAAGCAAAACCGAAAAAAAAACACGCACAGAAAGCCTCAAAGGACCCGGCAGGCGGGGCGAGCGTCCACGTTTGGGGGTTCCCTGTGCGAGTAGGCGTCAGCGAGCGAGCGAAGTGAGACGAGATAAGATTGAAAGAGGCAAAGAAAGAAGTGAGATCGAAAGAGGTTTTAAAAAATAAATGAAAATGGAAAGAGAAGCAAGTGCAGGGAACAACAACAAACGGCGGGACGGTGGGTAGGATGGTCCAGGCGGCGTAGCAGAGAGGGTGGAAATACACGCGTCGCCAGCAATGCCAGCTTCAAATGCACAAAACCTGCGCCCCAAAACGAACGCATTTGGCCCTCAGTGCAGTCAGCTCGAACCCCCCTCCAGGCTGCGTCATCCACCCCAAAACCGAGTGGATGCGTGCACGGTCCCCATCCCCTCTAAAACCAAAACCAAAACCAAAACCGTGCGCGCGGCGGGACACTCCTCCTCCAAAGAAACCCTCGCTCCCCGCAAAAAGAAACCCTCGCCCACTCGCGCCGTACGCCACGCGTTTAATCTCCACCTCACTCGAAACGTCCGCGTCCGCCCGAGTATCCACAAAACGTAAACCCCTCCCCAAAAAAAAGATTAAAACGGAACAGGGAGAAACAACGCACCCCTCAAAACACCCAACCCAGCCCCCCACATCACCCTTTGCACCCCGGCGTCCCGCTCGGCCCACACGGCGGGGAGCGCGGTGTGTGCGAGGGTTAGGGGAGGGCGGGGGGAGTGTGCCTCTCTTTGCGTTGGGCTCCTTTTCCTTCTTTTCGCTATGTTCGCGAGACGACGCGTTGGTGGCGTGCGTAGGCGGAACAGAAGACGAGGAGGAAGTAGGAGAGGAAGACGAAACACGCCCAAGAACAGCCCCCAACACACCCCACGCGGCCCTTCGTAGCGCGGGCTGGGCGTGTCCGAGCGGGAGGGTGTCTTCACTTGGGCCGTCTTCCTCCTCTTTATCGGTAGATCTAGCAGCTAACGAGGCGGAAACGGGTGGGGAGGAAAGGGACGCAGACGAGGCAAGCGGGGGATGCGCGACCTCCGCAGCCAGATACCGCGTGTATTCGTCCTCTTCGTCGTCGCTGGGGAGTGTGCGGAGCTGGTTCTCTATTCGTGTGTAAAATTCGGGGTCCGAGGGGTCATGTTGGAGGGCAGACCAGAGAGCGGGCGAGGCGAGGAAGGGGGGGAGGGGGGTTGGAGTTGTTTCTGTTCGATACAATACGATTAGAACGAGGATAAAGGGAGGAAAGGAAGAAAGGAAGAGCAAAGAGGGAGACATACCCAACAAATACCGCAGCGCCCCAAACGCCGCGATCCGCAACCTCGCCCTGCGATCCACCGCGCTCTCGTCCTGCTCGTCGCCCTTAGTTCTAGGTGGTGGCGCTGGCGTCGGCGCTACGCCCGTCGGGCGCTGCTTCGCCTTCGGATCCGGTGCATGTGCCGGGGCGGGCGGGTTCAGCTCATTATACGCCCCATCCGGCTGCAGCAGCACCCTCTCCAAAAATGCCAACAGCGGGCCCTTGTCCTCGGGCTGTACCCGTGCAGCCGGGGCGGAAGCGATCGCAGCCACTGCGCGCTCCGCATCGTGCGCTGCCAGCGACCACACACTCCCCACCACGTCCGGCGCGTCCTCCGTGAGCCCGGGGCGCAGGAGCGGCGCTGCGAGGAGCGCGGCGTGCGTTTGCGCTGTGAGGAGGCGCACGCGGCGCGCGGGGTGCACGAGGTGCGCGGGGAGGTGGTGCAGCCATACGGGCAGCATGTCCCGTAGTGCGTACAGCGCTATGCCGTCCTCGGCGTCGATATGCGCTACCCAGCCCGCATGTAGTTCTTCCAGAGCGCGAATCTTTGTCACGGGTGCTTTCTTGCCTAGAGACCGGAGGACGACGAGCAGGGGCGGCGGGAGGCGCGCGGCGAGGCCCGGGACGGCGTCCAATGGGTCCGGGTTCAAGGCGGTGGGCTTTATGGGTGCGACATAGGCTTTGGGGCGCGGCGGGTCGGAGCGGTGTTTCTTCCCTTTCTTTTCTGGTTTTTCCTGTGTTTGTGAAGAGGAGGGCTCGACGCCGGCCTGGGCTTTGCGGGCGTGCTTCTTGCGCGTCCCCGACGACGCTGACGACGTTTTCGGCGCCATGAATTGGAAAGAGTCAGACGCACGTGATTGCGCCCGCTTTTAATAGGCGAGTGGTAAGCGAGCGGACCACCCGAATTGACCGATTTCGATGCAATTTCAACGTAAAAGAACGACCCAATGGCACAGTTAGTTAGTGCGTCTGCTGAAGGTACATGGGCCAATCAGTGCGGCAGAAGGCCTCGGTTCGATTCCGGGTTAGGTCATAGGCGATCGGTAGTCTTTTTGTTTGTTTTCTGAACTTTGCTTCAGCCCATTCGTTTCGTCCGTTCTCTATATTTTTAGACCTACTGAAGTGATTCATTCTAGTTTACCTTTTTTTTGGGCAATTGGTCAAAAATAGGACTCAGAGGTCTTTGATATTGAACCACGTTGGGAATGACCTGATAGCACAGTTGGTTAGTGCGTCTGCGAACAGTGTTTTATGCAGTTATGATAAGCAGAAGGCCCTGGTTCGAATCCGGGTCAGGTCATACGATCGATTCGTATACGTTTTTTTTACCCATTTCTTTGCATCACCCAGTTAGTTTCGAGTCCCGAGCTTTTCTTCGACTTCCCTGGGACCTACTGGATTCCTGTGAACCGATTCATCGCAGTTTACCTTTTTGGATGGGGGGCAATCATAATGCTCAAATATTACTTTTGATGTTCAGTTTCGCAGATCCAGTGCTACAGTTGGTTAGTGCATCTACTCAAAGTGCGGTCCATGTAAAATTTCAACATTCCATTGTACATGTAGGTCTGCAGTGTAGCTGTTTTGGTTTTACTATTGCCATCCTCCTCTCTCCTCGAAGCTCCCATTCTTCATTTTCAACCTGATTATTTTCGCAGCGGATTCTAGTTTGACTGGAGGTCAGGACATTGAAGTCGAATGAAGCTGGGAACGACCTGATGGCACAGCTGGTTAATGTGTCTGCTCAAGTTCTGTAGATATCTCCGCAGAAGACCCCGGTTCGATTCCGGGTTAGGTTATAACAAGGTTGTAAGGTTTTCTTTTTTTTTCCGTTTCGTTTTCTGAACTTTGCATCAGCCAGTTAATTTCGAGTCTCGGGCTCCGATTTTTTGGGTCTACTGAAATGATTTATTCCAGTTTACTGTTTATTTTCGGCAATCATAATACCAAGGCCCTCCGGGCACCCCTGGTACCTCGTGCTATACCCTGGTTTGAATTATTTTTGGTCTTTCAATCTAGTACTCCAGATTCAGAAGAATTGAGACATAATTATCATCAAGGCAGATTCACAAAACAGACTGAGAGACTACGGCTCAGGTTCACTTGGTCGACGCGTTCGCGTCAACCAAGTTCACGTTGAGCCATGGATTTCGGAGTTGATGGACACAGAATTATCCCTTGATGTAAATGTTATTCGTGCTCTGTATCAGAAGGATACTGTTAGAGTTCGTCAACCGGTAAAAAAATATCTTCACTTTTGACATGAGCAGACGGGTACGACGAAGCAGCAGGAGGTCCGTCAACATCCACTATGGTCATCAGGTGAGGTATATGTGATGTGACGTGTAGTGAAACGAACACTGACTGTTAGTCCGCACAGACGGCTCGCGAGCATTGTCTTGAGGTAACGGACCGAAGACGCTCTGCAGGACGGGGCCATCGGTTCCTAACAGGGGACCAGCGTTCCTTATTTCCAAAGGGTCGATTTCATCGACTTCCATTACGAAAGGACGATGGGAGGCTGAAGACATAGTGAGATAGTGGTTGAAGGGAAGCAGTGAGCTCTGAGTTCCCGATGTCCACCTATTGTGCAGGGAGCGAGGGAAAGGGTTTGACCGACGTTAGACAGGCAAACAGGAGAACGACACTGCACGATAGGGGACAGGGATGATTCTATTGTTGAATATTTATTTAATTAAATTATACAAAAAAATGGTTTTTGGCGCAGACAGGAGGTTCATACGTCAGGAGAGACGGGTTATTAGGGCAGGAGACAGGAGTTTACAATTGTTCGGAGCAGTTATTTAATTATTTTCGAGAATTTCCCTGATGGGATCACTGATGGTCGTGATTTGGAGATTCGACAATTCGCGTTTGAGACCTGGGTCCGTAACCGGTACCAGGAATACTGAAATATTTAATTTGATATTCAGTTTGGAAGATTCAGTGCATCTACTCAAAGTACGGTCTCTGTATAAAATTTCAACCAAAGTCCCCGATTCGATTGGTGGCTGTTTTGGTTTTACTATTGCAGCAGTGCTTCTGGAACCTCAGGCTCCCGTTCTTCATTTTCAACTTCGCAGCGGATGCCGGTTGATTGGAGGTCCTCTACCTTGAAGTTGAACGAAATCAGAAATGACCTGATGGCACAGTTGGTTAGTGCGTCTGCTTAAAGTCTGAGTGGCATAAGTATGTCTGTAGAAGGCCCCGGTTCGAATCCGGGTCAGGTCATGCATCTGTGTATCTCGATTTTTTTGTTTTGTTTAAATAACACGTCTCCAGACTAGGAGTAACAATGCCTAGCTTTGAACCGATTTTTGGAGCTAGCTACTGTTTTACTAATACTATCAAGTACTGTCCATTCAATTCACGGAAGCTCGAATTCAAGTTTGACTTGAACTGATCACGTCCGATTGCACATTTACAGCCGATGTCAGTACCGAAGGCGCGAATCAGAAAATTGCCGTTTTGGGCATTTTCTGATGTCCGCGACCGATTTGCCTATATCTCAATGAGTTTTGCACGGATTGACTTGAAACTTGGATAGATAATTCGGGCTAATTCAGCCGCTATTAGTGATAGAGAGACATAAAGGAAAATATTTTATTGTGCACTATATGTCACACTGGGTTTTGCGGGCAATAGACCTTGGCTACATAGCTGGAATCCTGTCCAAACGACCTAGATTTTTGGGAGGGGGTACTAATCTATGTATTGAATGAAGTGGTAGAGCTAAAATTATGAGGAATTTATTTCCTGCCCTTCCTGTCTCATTCGGGGGTGTGTTTTGGGTAGCAAACAAAGAATGACTCTAGGTATGTGATGTATTCATAATTTGGCTCTATCATCTCACTCAGTACACATATAAATGCCTCCTCCCAAAAATGCAGCTCATTCGGGCCAGATTTGGGCTCTGTATTCAGGATCCATTGCTGGAGAAGCCTGATATGACAGATGGTAAACAACAAAAGATTTTTTCAGATATCTCTCTATCACTAATAGCAGCTGGATTATCCCGAATTATCTAGCTACATTTCAAGTCAATCTGTGCAGAAGTCACCGAGATATAGGCAAATCGGTGGCGGGGATCAGAAAATGCCCAAAACGGCAATTTTTTGATTCACGCCTTCGGTACTGACAACGGCTGTAAACGGTTCACAAACATGTCGGACCGCTAGCATAGTTTTTCAGTTCGCAACCGAGTTTAAACAGCCCACCCTTGCCTGGTCAAGAACACCAGTCCACTTCCAGCCGTGTAGTTCAATTATCAATATCCCTCGGCGATCTCGGGCATGTTCAAAGTCATCGAATAATACTGTTAAATAAGTAGCACTCGGTAGCTCAGAAGGCTTTCATCCCCACCTGGTACAGACCACCCAATTGAAGGGAGGATATACACGAAACCGATCCTGCCGACTGTCGAAATCAGCTAGTTGATCTGAAGTCTTCGGAATCTACAGTTGGCTTTAAGTGTTCCAGAATTGAAAATATACTGTTAAATTAACCCTGCCTGAAGCGGACACGGACAAAATCTGGTGGGAACGATAAATCAGAAGGTGTGGCACATATTTTGCGGACGGTTGCATTGACCTAACCAGTTCAAAGTGATTTTGTCTATGATGTACACCGTCGCAGAACGGCAGACCATCCTCGCGTCAGAGAGGCGCACAAGTACAGCGTCAGTAGAATTAGACAGATGGCAGACAAAATAAAAGGTATATTAAGGGGAAGAGGATAGAATGAGGAGAAAGGACAACTATCCGCCAGCCTCGGAGTCGAGGAGCGTTAGAGGTCCCGAACTTAGACGGCGCCTGGGACTCCTAGGACCCAATACATACGCCAATAACTGTATTGCTGTTCAAACCAGGTGCATGCGCACCTGGTCCGCGCGGACGAGCGTACAGATGCCAGAAATTAGCGGCCAGAGGCGTCGTGTGGTTCATCTGATGGAACGCGAAGAGACGCCTGTGGTGCTGATCGTGAACTTTACGCGTGCGGTTAGGCCTGGGAAATGTGCCTGCATTTAGAGGTTCAGGCCATTCGAATCTTCAGAGATAAATTTTGCAGGAACAAGTTTGTACATACCAGGCCCATTCGTGAAATTTCGAATCACAGAAGGCTGAGAGAGGCTGAGGCGCATCCATGTTGAGCCGCGCGGCAGTGAGTGACTGTGAAATTCCACTGCAGAAAAGAGTCGTGGAATAATAATATACCGTTAATTTCACTTTAAGGTCGCGTGGCTTCATGCTTTCTTTCAAACTTGCAAAGCAGAACTTTCATCAAACTTTCATTCCCGCATCTTTGACGGGCAATGAATTGATTATAGTGAAAAAGGAAGACAAAGAGACCGCATTTTCAGTGTAGTCTGATTAGCAACTTGAATCTCCGAACAGACCAAGGGCGAAAATCGGTGTGATCGAAAGCAAGAGGCGGAAGTTCCGGGCCGGGTTGGCGGTGGCTGTGTTTTCGCCTTCTCTCCTCCTCTCATGTTCAGTGCCAGCACTATCTCCAAGGAATGGAGATGGTCCTGTCACCGGCGGTTCTACGAGCATCGAAGGACAGAAATCGGACATCTGCTTCCGGGCAACAATAAGTCTGCAGAAATAGAGCACAGCTCTGTATACTAGTACTAAGTAGCGCCACTTACGAAAGGAACAGCAATCCCTCCAGATACGTCAACAGATAACAAAAACCCTCACCCCGACGGGCAGTACTTTGCAATAGTCCGACCTCTATACATTTTTGAGAAGCATTTGGTCGATAGCTATCAGCTCAGCGTTCCCTCGCCACTCCCCGAATCGCTGATGAAAAATTCAAGTCCGGGTCCCTTGGTTTGGTTCTGTCGGAATATTCCTACGGTCTTTGAGCAAAATCACCGGAAGGGACTATTGCTTTGTGTGAGTGCCAAGCCATTGCTTCTCGGCACGCTACTCAAAAAAAATACATCAGTAGCGTAAAGTATGAAAGATCGAACTGCGGTTGGCTGTGTTGCTGTTAACTTGAATAGTGCTTCTCATAGTTCCGATAAATGGCTATCTCCGACATGAAACACACGTGCCCAGCACGCGCCGTTGAAGCTCAAAAGACATCACCCCGCATACCGACTCTATTTGTACCTGCCCACTCACTTGAACACCATGACGGACCGCGATCTTTACAGCCGTTTACTCCTTGCAAAAGGCCACGGTTATCCGCTGTCCTATCCCCAGCCACCTGATGATCTTCCTCCCGAATCCCGAGCCAAGGGTATCCTCATTGGGGACGTTGGAGTTCTGACATGCGACGGAACATTCGATGTATTCTTCAACATTTGCCGAGCACGCAACGACCGCGTCAATCGTTTTGGTGTTCCTCTTGAATTTGAAACTGTCGACCTAGGTCCTGAAGATGTCTCTTCTATGGTGTCGTATCACCGCCCAGGATCTCATGTCTCCAATACGAGAATCAATAAGCGGCGTTTGGATGTGAACACCGATTTGGATAATGTGCAAGTGATAATTTTCTGTCCCTTGGTCTCGCCCCTGATTCCGGATCCGCATTTTATACAGGTTTTCGCCGGTAGGAGCAGGGGCGGTTGTTGAAATATCAAGCTCTTCGAAACAGGCAGCCGTCCTTCTGATGCCTGAGGGGGCCTCACGTATTAACTTACGCTTTTTGGACATATTCAGACAACAAGCGCTGAAGCACGCCCAAAATTGGTACGCGTTTTTGAAGAGTCTTGGGAGTATGGTGGAGAATGGCGAATTGTACCTTGTCACTGGTGTCGACAAGTCCTCGTCGTGGAGTGTGGCGGCGGTGGATAACCACTCCGAGGACTCCAGCATTTCTCTGAAACTCAAAGCCTCTCAGATCGGGTCGGCAGGTGGCTCGTACGCGTGGCAGTGGGAGTCCGCGAGTGGATTTGCAGATTCGGGACCGCGTCGACTTCCCGGTGAAGAATCGTCGACTCGCAATCAAACGGTGTTCGTGCGTGGATTCAGAATTGCCATACATTCGTTGGCCTGGAAAAAAATATCGCAAGCTATCCCGGTTGTAGACTCAAAGTCTCTTACGATTTTCTCAAGACGGTGGTTTACCTCATTTGTCCAATCTCCATCGCTGGGTACTCGTGGTATCTCTCGTGATACAAGTTCCGGCCAAAGCAATGCCCCGCAGGATAAAGAGAGCGACACCGTCGAATATTCTCCTGGAACTACCCGAGTTTGTACATCTCCCGGATTTTAAACCGCTTGCTGACGTGCAACTAGCCGTATCACCCCGCCGATGCCATTAACAAGCACCTTCTCGCCTCTGTGAATTTTCAAGGCTCGAAAGTGTAGCCTCGTTACTCATTATTGTACACAACAGTCTCCCTCCGGTATAATGGCAGCGGTCACCCATGACGATGAATGGATGTCTGCATTGCGTAAGGTGTGTGCTATTTCTCACAATTCATCCGTTTGTTCATTCTTTTCCCAAAGAACGAGGAAACAATCCCCACAGAGTCCGAACTTATCAGGCGAGTTTCGGAGCAATACACTGTTGAGTTCACCTCTGGTATATGGTTCAGTCAATGCACTTGTCAACTTTGCTCTAATTACGATGCAAGATGGGGCATACCTTTGCGGTTCCGATATAGTCATGGATTCCCCGGTTCCCCCAGCCCTAATGTCGCCGACCAGTCAATCCCTGATCCCTTCCGGTCTAATCTCCTCGCTCGACAGCGGGGATGGGTCTCCCAGGTCTTTCCAATCTGATAGTGACGCTTTCATGGATAAAGAGTGGAGGGAAGCTCGTTCGCAGCATCTGCAAGCCTCTGACAGTCAAACCAGTCCGAGCTTTGGACCAATTACTGTGTCCCCGGCTTCGCTCCACGGCCCGTCCGCGAATGATTACGAACGCGATCCGTTTGAAGTGCGCGTCCTTACGTCGCCGCCTGCACGAGAGCGCGAATACCATATGTCATCCGAAAGCCTCATGGACATGCAGCGTGTACCATTAGTTCACCGCACCCACTCGGACCCTACATCTGGCAAGGAAGACGAACCCGCACCTTCGACCGTGGCAGACAAAGCAGTCTCGCGCCGTTGGTTCACCTCGAACAAAGAAAAGCCAAAGAAAGGTCTGAATCCCGACGCTAAAGAGTTCAGCCTGCCGAGGAAAGCTGCGACCACCACCGTCAGCCCACGGCAGACGGCATATGACGCGCTTAATCCGAACGGCATGGGCTCGAACATGATGGCGCCGGCGTCGGCGAACCATTCCCTACTCCGTGTGTTTGCGCCATCGCCTGCAGAGCGTGAAGCGCTTCACCGCGCGCTGGGGGGATCCACGAACACCAGCTTGGAGCGCTTGCCGAGCCTGAGCGACATGGGGAGCATTCCGTCTTCGCCCTCCCACGTTCACGCGGCGCCTGCTGCGCAACGGGCGATCGACAACAAAGGGCTCCCGACGTGGCTCTCGTCCCTGCCGCGCATCCGCAAGCCGAACTTTAGCCCGTGGGACGATGAGGAGCCCGCAGCGATGGGGAACAAGAACGACCAGAGGCGCTAGTAGTGGGGCGAGGGCGGGGGTTGATATAGAGGGCGTGCATACCTCGTGTCTTGTATTGAAAGAGGTGTAGGGTAATTGATCCACCTGAAGTTTATATAGCAATGAGATAAGGTTCTTGAATATCCGCAGCTCGTGCAGCGCATGGGCAGGAGCGGCGCGGGACAGCCGCCACGCTTTCTTGGGACTAGGCTTGGGAATGATTCGATAAGTCGAGTAATTTCTTTTTCCGCTTAGAGTCGCTTTTCCCCATTGAACGACTGCTCAATCTGCACCATCCAGCAGGGACACCCGTGTTCAAGCCCCACTTGCCACAGCTCCTGGTCCAGCCTCAGCGACACACTGCGTTCCGGGGTCGCGGAGACAGAGGGTTTGTCTCCGTGCGGACGCACACCTCGGCACAGGCGGACACAAATATGGGCTTCCGTCACGTAGACAAGGTGTGTCTACCTCTGCCGAGCTTAGTCTGAATTAGCCTGGCCCGCGTGGTCGATAGTAGACTTGCCCCAACTTTGTTTAAATACTGTTGATTAGATCCGTGATTGATTGTACATGTTTGACCAAGGCTGTGTCGCGCTCTAGATCTTTCCACTGCAAGCTCACCGCTCAACTTTCTCTCCTCCATGCCTACACTACAAGCCGAAGCTGGTGCAAAGTGGACCACTTGAGACCCCATGGACAAGTCGACACTCTCGGGTTCCAAGCCCTGCCGCGATGCGGCGCGGACGTGGCTGGTACTGCGGGCAGCAACCCGCATTATGTGTTCTGCCTTGTTTACTCGCCCGTAGGCAGGCGGGTAGAGATGATGGCAGTTACCGCATAGGAGGAGATGATTTTTCAGATCCTAATGTACTTGCTCTCCGGTGTGTTCCTGGCCACATATAATAGTGATTTACCATCGGAACCATTCGCAATGTCGCCAATGAATCACTGTCTTAGTTGCTGGCTGAGTAGCCAGCTGAGTTGCAGTATCCAGATACTGTAACAGCAGTCGTCGTTGAGCTATTGGTATGGTCAAAGACCGGAGGAAGGCCCCACTGCGACCGACCAGGACTCGTGCATTGCAAGGACGAGGTCTCCATGATCAGGATTCAGGAATAAGCTTTTATTAAATCATTTATATTATACGGCAGTGCAGGCGGCCAATTGGTAGCACGTATATTGTCAGTAGGTAGGCAGAGGATGGGGCGAGGTGTGCGGAGGTATGCGGAGGTGTGTCGCGACGTGGACGCACAGGGAGGAAGGGTTTGTCTAGATGACGGCCGCCACACGGCCGTCTAGGGACACCAAGCTGTGCAGCCGTCATCTAGACAGGGTCTGCCGAGACGTCTCGGCACACGTCCGTCCACGGACACACGGTCTGTCTCCGCGGCCTGGGAACGCAGTGACACTTGTCACGGCCACAGTGGCCTCGCGTTTCTCGTTCTGGCTCGCCACTCTGTCGGCATTTCCATTCGCCATATTCTCGCTGGGATTCACCCTATTTTTGCTGGGACTCGCCTTATTCTGGCCGAGGTTCACAGCCGAGACTGGCGCCTGGTTTGGCGGTGTCTTTGTCTCCTTTTCTGCTTTACTTCAAGTTTGGCTCCATACATTCGAGCTAGCGTCGCACGAGTCGTCTCATGAATTTGATGGGGCGTCTCGAGGGTGATTTCATCCTTTGTGTCGAGACTCACCAAGTCGAGCAGCCGATGATGAATGATTTGTTGGAGATGCAACGGTAAGATTCCGTTTATCCGTCGAATATCTCAATAAATGATTACGCTTCAGGCTCCAAAAAACGGTGTCCGAGATTCAGGACCGTTCACTAGTACTGATGATGCACTCTTCTCCGTGGCCCTTACATTTCAGGACACGATTCGAGCTCTTCTTGGACATCCGTCGAACCGTGCGAGAGATAGAACAAGCTCTGAAAAAGTTTCGGCAGAGGAGAGCAGTCGCAAACCTGTTAAGGATACGTCCAGATTCGGCGCGGGGGCGGAAGCGGGAGAGCGGTAGAGAAGAACAAGCTGAGGGAGAGGTGACAACGAGTCACAAACTATGGGGGTTGCTTTTCAACGAGTAATATGAACTCGTCCAGAGGATATCGCCGAACGGTGAAGTATACCGCCATAGCTACTCGCGCCGCGGAACTGTAATTCTACCTGTAACTTGATATATTATTTTCATGCATTATCTGGGGTCAATGTCGATGTGATAGATATGATACTTTTAATAACATTAGTCTCTTATAAGTAGATGTTGCAACAAAAAGTGCTCGTACCAAGCTCGTACCTGCGCATTATTGTAGACTAACATGGAGGTTGTTAGCCGTGACAGAAGACGGTCTTTAGCAGTAAGAAACACGAGAGAGAGAAAGTACTACTGAAGGCCGAATCTCTAAAGAGGACAGGCAAGCTTTGGGCCTTTGGCGGTGTGGTATAATATTTCGCGAAGAGATTAACAGTGATGAGGCGGAACCGTGAGATGGAGATGTTCTCCGTGCTCAGAGTGGTAGGCCGGGCAGAAAGTACATGAGTTTGAACATCCAGCAATAGTTGAAATTTTGATTGCATTGTTTTCAGTTTCAGTCCGACATTATCGTGAACGAGTATGGGTCCGGAAGTATAGAAAGAAGTATTTATGTACGGGTTTTAGAACACGGATGGTACGTGCGGCTCTAACAGGAATAAACTGGGACACTGAAGGTAAGGATACAGAACGGGTAAGCATGTACAGGGCGATCCACCAGTGGACCACTAGGCGGGGTATCAATTTTCTTTTTGCAACTTAGCAGCCTACACATCCAACACATCAGCAATTATTCTTCAACATAATGAACAACTCACCAAACACCTCATACTAAAACAAAGCTAAGTATCAGTCTTACGCCTCACTCCTACTCCCGCTCCCCCACTCTGACTCTGACTCGAATTCGAATCATCCGCATCGCACATAACCCCGCCCCCACCTCAATCAGCGACTGCGGCCTGAAGCACACCACGCGCCGGTCCACCGGGCGCGCGGGGAGAAGGATCGGCGGGTACATCGGGAACGCCTTGGGGATCTTGCGCCCCGTGCGCGACGACCTCAGCTGGTAGGATGAATCCTACCCTTCGCCTGGTAGGTCCATAGGATGGATTCTGTCCTACAGACCTAGGACATCATATCTACTCTATTTACTCTATCCCACTCTATCCTAATGTACTTACTAAATAGACGTAATTCTATCATGTCCGAATCCTAACCAATAGGATGAGAGGCATTGGATAGGATGGAATAGGATGGGATAATCCTGCCGGCCCACAGTCATCCGTAAATTGCCTGTTGTCGTTCCTCTGAATGAAAGGGTT
This sequence comes from Mycena leptocephala, assembly GCA_029378395.1. NCBI lineage: Eukaryota > Fungi > Basidiomycota > Agaricomycetes > Agaricales > Mycenaceae > Mycena > Mycena leptocephala. Next base: position 39,845 of record JARJLF010002334.1, read on the forward strand.
GGCATTGTCGCGAGGAAGTGGTTGATGCATCAAAGGAGAATGGGGTGGGATGGTATAGGATGGGATAGGATAGAATAGGATAAAGTCGGAGTCACGGGAGATGGGATAGGTTAGGATAAATCCCTATCCTATCTGGGATGAGAAAGGATATGGGGTGGGAGAAGACGAGATTAAAATAAAAGATTTTTTGGCATCGTACCTCGGGTATTCCATCTCTCGGCCTCTGAATATGCCACCTGGGACGCGATATTGCCTGATATCCCCGTGTAAGCGACTGCTCAGTGGGAAGAGCCTCGAAAAATTAGTGCGATGCAATTCCAACAGAATTTATGGCCTCACGTCGCGCAGAGCCTGAGTGGCGAGTTGCCACTACCACAAGACAAATCAAAATGGAGTGAGCCAGTGAGCGACACTGACTCTGGAGTGAACCCAAGGAAAGAGTGTGGCAAGATTCGACAGAGGAGGGCGACGCTGGTCGGGATGATAGGGGTTCTGAAGTGAGTTTGGTTTGATGGACATGATGCGAATGATCATAATCACAAACTGCTCGGCAATCGCCGTACGCTTTGACCTGTCCTTTTGTCTTGAGTTACTGCGTGCCTGGTTTCCAATGTGGTCCTGCGCAACACAATAAGGTCTGATGAGGCCGGAACAATAGAGGAGACAATCAACCCTGACGACTCTTCTTCAACCTACCTCGAAGTTTTGCCTTTCCCTACTTCTTCCCACTTCCAACTTTGCTTTTACTTGAGTCCCTTCATCCTCGTCTCGGCTTGTTACACTGGCTGTCTCACCATCCAGCTATGTTCTTAATTTGGTTTGCATACAAGCTGGACACACTTGTGCCACAAAAAATCACCATAGTGAGTTAGTATTCTCTTGGATCCTTCGGACACGACTCAACCAAAACCTTGCGTCAGGACTGTGAAACCTGTACGATGTTGGCCAGGTTCATCATTGGAAAGTCTTGCTTACGGCACTTTTTTCCCCAACACGTCAAGTGGTGTACAAGGTCACTATGAATCCCAAAATAAATCTTTATTATTGACGCAGCCGAAATAAGTCAGATAGGGTAATTTAGGATTGAATAGGATAGGATAGGATAGAATCGGGTAGAATATAGGTAGAATAGGATTGGATGGAATAGGTCGGACAGAATAGGATGGGATTGTTGGAGCAAATGGTCACCCGAAATTCATTGAGAGGTAAGATAGGATACTTAGGATTGAATGCGGTAGTGGCGAAATATTATTATGTGGGAGGCCTGCAATGGTAGGCTAGGATCGATCCTAACTCCCTACCAAAGGTAGGGTAGGATTTATCCTACTGCCGTCAGGCATTGCCGTGCGCGCGAGGACAACCGCGTCCGCCGTAGCGAGGTTGCCCTTTTCCGTGAGCGCGTCGCGCGTGGAGACCGCAGAGCGGTATAGTCTTGGCTGCGCGAGCTGTAGGCACTTTTCGCATCGGCCTTTTTACGCTCGGGGTGCTGCTGGAGGTAGGTTTCAGAGCCGTAGTTGCAGATCGCGCTGCAGGACGAGGGTTAGTTGGGATTAGAGTTGAAGTTGGATTTAAGCGAGATAGAAGGGAGGGAGGGAAGGAGGGAAGGGCTCACATTTCTTTCACGCGGGACTCGCCTTGACGGTACGCCTGCTGTTCTTATTGGGGTCGCGCCACTCGCTACATAATAGGAAACGGTCAGATCAGACCCGGGATTGATACCACAAAGGACAAATCACAGCGTCAGCACACTATCGAGCTGGCGTTCGCGCAGATCGTATTTCGCGAACGCCGCGTTAAACTGGAGGACGGCGAATTCGTCATCGGGGAGACACGCCTCGCACACACACCATTGCAGGCATCAGGATTTAGCCAAGTAATCATCGAAAAGAACGGTGCCGGGCGCACCTTCTGTTGGAGACGACGTGTCAGTCCGTCAAGACCACGTAGGAGCATACGTGGAGGGTGTGTGGCGCAGATGCGCCTAGCCACGT